>JXSR01S012443.1:31731-43409 GCA_000969725.1 Ophiothrix spiculata | reverse complement strand
CTTTGGACTGGAATGGTAAAATGAAACGGGACAAAAAGCATGTTGTAGAGTAATTACTCTACTTTTGAAAAACATATAGTACTATGATTTAATCTTTTGGCAACCATTTTTTACTATTTTTTATTTGCTCGTTGCATTAATTTTGGGACAAGCTGTATTTTAATGTGATATTTTATATGAAATTATCGATAATCATATTCAGGGATGGAAGTTAGTAATAGCTTTGTAATATATATCAGAGTTGAGTTCAATACACTGTTCAATACAGATCATGGATACCCCCTCTATCACCGTCAAAAGAGTTACGCGGCTCTGCTGTGTGCTTCGCACACTCTGATTCCAGATAGTGATTGGTACGTGCTTTGCAAAAGTCAGTGACTGATTGTAAATACCCTGGTATACATTACAGCGCCACTGGCTTCTGATGCTTTGGTCGGTAAAGGTTCTATTAACTGTTTGGTCTATCGAAGCAAACCAAAGTCAGTGACAGGTTGTAAATACCATGGTATTGATTACAGCGCCACTTAATGGCTTTTGATGCTTTGGTCGGCAAAGGGTCTATGAACTGTTGGGTCGATCCATACTCGGACTAAGCATGGTAAGTGCCACTTCATGGCTTTGAAGTTTGTGATTTGGAAAATCAGTCTTGTGCTTCGCGCTCGACAAGTCACATGCCCAACAATCTTGTGCTACGCGCTCGACAACCCCCTTTATGACAGAACTCCTTTCAAATTAATATTGGCGGGGCTCTGTAAGAGTTAGTTTGTAAGAAATTTCCTGAATTCAGGAAATTTTGTTGTCAATATATTCTTTTTGATGCACTGATGTTCACAGAATGAAAGCCTAACTGTTGATTGGTCAAACGCTTAGAAATAAACTGGCTGGATTTTTACTAGGATACTGTATTAGTACGAGGGGGTATCAAAAAGTTTTAAAGATCACTCAGAAGGAAAGAAGTTATGTCGATGAACTTTTGTCAGGATGATCACTCAATCTTGTGTACATTATGGTGCAAAAATGATATCAATGGCATTTATACTTTCTAAACAGGTGTCAATAGATGTCAACAACCTCCCTCCGCTAACCAGATGAACTGCATGGAGAAATCAAGGAAACGTGGCGTGATTAAATTCCTGCATTTGAAGGGTTACAGCCCAGTAATTCTATGATGACACACCCAAAATTTAGAAGTTTGATACCATTAGTATAGGTTAGGATCTCCTCTTTCCATTTATACCACAATTATGGAAATTGGTCAAAACATGATGTCACAGTGACGTAATAAAGCATGGTTGACCGGATGATGTTGATTCTTAGCACAATATAATGTGTATTTTTTGGCTAGGACCTCTAAAAAGTCTGTCTGTGTACAGTCAGTTTTAAGTGCAAGAAATGTGTTACTTTGCACAATGGCTATTGAAAGATGACTTACGGGTCACATAATAAAATCAAGTTCCTGGCTGTATTTCTTCTTGGTGATTTTTAAAACTTTTTGAAACCCCCTTGTACTGCGCACAGCAGATACACATCTTGGCAGTCAAGTTAGCTCAATCGGTAAGGTGCTCACTTATGGTGCTGAAGGTCAAGAGTTCAATATCTGAGGTGCCACAAGTTGAGTCTGATCGAAATTCCCTTGGACTAGTAAGAAATTCCCTTGGACAAGCAAGTAACTGCTAATTGTCTTGGAAACCTAATAAATTGATCTAAAAAATGAAACAGTTGTCCCTAAACCTTTCCCATCTTTTTTTCTAAAAAAAATAAATGCTTTTAATCAAGCAATCTTATGCTTCATGTACAAATACATTCCGTGTAAAATTTCCTTTCACAAAGTCTCACTATTTTATTCTTGAATTTGGTTAGTTTGCAAGTTATGAACAAAATAAGAATTTAAAACTTACATATATAATGTGAAAAATTGCCAGCAGAGATTTTTTTATGTAGAAATTTAATTTTGTCATGTAACAAGATTTTACTTTAAACGAGGTGTAAATCTTGAGCGTCCTTTTTGCATAAGTCTAATGTTATATGGTCTTTTTTCTATTTGACCACTAGTTTATGGCAAGGCTAATGTGTGTTCTTATGATGGTGGATACTACTGCTATGAATGCCACACAGATGATGAAGCTATTATACCGGCTAAAATACTCTACAGCTGGGACTTCAGAAAACATAAAGGTATGAGTTAAAAAATATCATAACTTGCAGGGTTGTCACTAAGCTGGTCGGTGCCAATCAGATAAGCTTGAACCGATGTCTCCATTTCCTTTCCAATACGATATGCCGATGTTTTATATCTGTCACCTTGCCGATACGATATCCCATACTGATGTATTAGTGCATCATCAGCTGATCAAAAACGTGGCCTAGCCAAGCTAGGCTTAAATCCAAACATCGGTAAAGTTCATCGGCAAAGACAGGTGATTTTACCGATACGATGCATCGGTTCAAGCTACAATCAGCAGTAACTGACACTTGTTCATATTAAACGCCACACAAGGGAAATAAAGGACATGCCATCATGGCACTGGACATGGTATTGTTGAAGGGAATTTCACTTTATTTTTATTAAATTCTGTGTTCAATTTTGCAATAAATCTGCAAATTTTTTCCAATTTGTTGACAAATCAAAGACAAAAAAGCCTCAATATTCTACCTGATATCTTTTTCAAGTGTCTTCATTGACTACATGAATTGTATATTTTTATCAGTCTTTGCACACACTTTTGACCCTGCTTCAGACAATTCAGTTTGATAGTGATGAATGCAAAACTAATGTATACCTTATTGTTTTTTCTAGTAATCAAACTTTAGAGAATCCATGCAGATATGTTCAAATTTATATATAAACAAAATATAAGAAAACTAATGTTCCAGCTGAAATGTGCAGGAATCTATAATTCTATGATAATTTTCACAGCTCTTTTGCACAAACTTTTTATTCTACTTCAGCTGGTCCAATTTGAATTGATGAATATGAAAATATTCAAAAACTCACTAAATCTCCTTGAAGTTGTTATTGAATCAAAGTTATGATAAAGATCATGCATGTAAAGATCAAGCATCATTTTATCTCAAATCATCAACTCTACATCCTATTTGTCATGCATTCTTATCATGCTTGAGTGGCTAAAGCTATCCTCACATGGTAAAATACAGGGACTCATGGATGAATCATTGTTGATTCGTGTTGAACTATCTGTAACATATTTGAATCCCTGCATGTGTATATTTTTTCCCAGTTTCCAGACATACCAAGTCATTCCTACAGCAGATAGAAGCAATGCCATTGATTGATGTAGAAGAGTGTAATCCATCCCTATATAAAGCCATACCAGAACTAGCAGACATCAGAGTAAGTGATTTCGTGTTATTTATTCTTTATCTCATTTTTTTTAACAATTTTGTGAATATGTGTTCTGAGTTTTTCCCAAGGAGAAAGAGAGGAAGAGAGAGAAGTACAAATTTTGGCCTTTGTTTGCTTTAGAGTCATAATTATTATTATTACATAGCATTTATAAAGTGCTCTACAAAAAACACAGAACTGAAAACATATACATGCGTAAACAACAAAATGAGTTGGTTGGGATTATACTTGGAATTTTCAGAATGGATATTATTATAAATATGTTACACACACGGCTAAGTCATTATTGCAATGAAGTTAAGTTTAGGCCATTAGCATTAATTTCTACAATGCAGACCATAATTTGCTCGCTAGAGAGCACCCATGTTCATCTAAAATGTGTTCAAAAGTAAAGTCTGTGGAATTTGATATTTTGTTGGTACTAAAAGCAATATGTATTTGTATGTAAACCAAAACCATAAATCTCTGACAAGAGTTACGTTTTCAGAAAGTTGGTGATTAGTAAGAAGATTTAATTTTCTTTTTCTTGAACCTTCTCTTTGGTAATTACACTTAATATTTCATCTCTATTGCATCATTTTCAATACAGATTCTACGCAGTCAACTCAAATACCTGAAAGCTTACTTGTTTACCTGCCAGCAGTCAGTGGCAGAGGAATTAAGAAAGAAGGTGTGGCCCCGAGAATACATGCTGGATCACATGCATGTGTATTCAACACAGGTTAGTTTTACAATATATAAAGAAATATGTAGTGTATCATGTGGAATAAAGTTGTAACTCTTGAGTTTTACTATGTTGAGGCGATCTTCGGACAACTGATCTGTACTATGTTATTAGCTGTGAGTTTACATTGAACACATTGCATTACTTTTAAATGTATTTTTAGGAAATTTAGATTGGGTGTTTCAAATCTGAAATGTTTTTTTTAAAGTTTTTAGTATAATACAGAAAAGGAGTAATGATTCTCAGAGGGGTTTTAGCCCTGTGACTTTCAGTCCATTGTATGTGATAAACACTCCATTGTTATTCACTTAGACATAGGAAACCCTGACAATTTGATTTTCTTCTTATTGCTATCTATCTGGTCTACTTGAGACTGTCCCATCTTGTGGTTGAGTGACTTAATTAGGTTTCTAGATCCTCCTTTCAAATCAATGTGTGTCATAGAAGTGCTACCCTGCCAGAATAAATGTTTATGTAGAGTGATAAGACCATTTAAAAAAAAATGTTTGTCTCAAAGCTCCCCACTCTTGAAAAACTAATGCGAAATGCGGTTTTATTTTTAATTATTTTTTTTTAAATATTTTTTTGTGTGTGTGACAGAAGCCATGAGTGCTATTCTAAATGTACTCCCTCATATATTTACATGTCAGATACAAAATTAATGTTAAGATTGGCCTTTTTTAAAATCAAAAACAGAATAAAGAACCAATTTAATTAAATTTTATGTTGCAAATAAATATGGAATTTTTGTCAATGATGAAGAATGTTTTTCAAAAAAATTAAAAAATGGCAAAAAAATATTTTTTTTAACTTTATGAAAAACTAATGCGCTCACTAAAACTAACGCGCGCGGGAGCTTTGAGACAAGCAGTTAATTTTATTTAGCCTAACCAAAAGTAATAAATTCAGTTGCATCAGAGATTTTGATGGAACCATCAAAATCTGATGCAACTGAATTGATTACTTTAATCATTTAAAGGTCATTAAAGAACCTTTGGAATCTTGAGTAGTAAAAAACACCTACTCTTTCCAAAGTGTTCATAAATTAACTGTTGCAGGTGGAAACAAAATAATGATGATTATAATCTTTCATCAAAACCATCCCTTAATTTGAATTTCAAATTTATTTTACAGGATTTTCCTCAAATTCAGAGTGGGAATTTATATTTAGGTTTTTGAAGCCATCTCCTAACTTGAATATAATTTTTTTTGCAGGATTTCCTTCAAATTCAAGGCGGAAATTTATCTCAGTTCCTGAAACGTGTCATCGTGTTTGCTGCCAAACATGTCCAGCAGTGTCCGTTGTGTAGTCAGAAAGGATTTATATGCGAGATTTGCACCAGTGATAAAGTCATCTATCCATTTGATGTGGAACTCACTGTCAGAGTAAGTGCCGAAGTTGAACTTTGTTTAAACTATTCTTCATGTAAAGGCAAGAAAGTCATATCTGCAATAGCTGCCAGTTTTTCATGCATTTGCATTACACTGTATAATACCCAGTCTAGGGTGAGTGGCTTATGAAATGGTTCTACATATGGGAAAGAATTTGTTATGGATTTTTCTCATTCTAGTGATAAGGTGTTAAATAAATAGTAAGGATGGGACGTTCACACTTAATCAGTTATTGCCGATTCCTGATCCTATTTGTCTATAATCGGGCCGATCCTGATCACGATTTTATTATGAATTTATCATAGCACAAGAAAACATCGTTCGACCTAAATAAAAAAAAAATAAAAAAAACACCCACTGTATATACTGTATAAAATTAAGTAATAACGCCATCTACAGTCGAGCCGAAATGCTATTTATAGTAAACAACATGGCGACCTCTTTCCGTGTTCCTGTGTTGAACAGCTCAATTTTACATCGTTTTTCTACCATTTTGTAGTGGCCAGGACTTTCGTGATAACTATTATGTAATAATAATATTTAGTAATATATAGATAATATTATGTTAAAACAAGGCAGAATGTTTGCATTTTTATTCATTAATACTTCCACACTACTCCTTCATGTCGTAATAATGGATCACTTGTTGAATCAGCAGAGTTCCCGTTATTTTTGCGATGATTCCTGCCGAACCCATAATTTGTGCCGATTTTAGATTGGGTCGATTTAATCGGCCCATCTCTAATAAATAACATATGGCAGGCATTGCAGACATGCCTGTTTTGCGCTCACATAATAAATATAGAGGGCTTATACTGCCAAATATATTAGCGTTGTCAACCATGAGTTCAGATTGGGGGTATTCAAGTCCACTGGAGTCCTGGAAAAATCATCTTCAGAGTGCAGAGATTTAGGTGTGTGCAGGGGAAAAACCTGTGAACGTTCTGTGAATTTAAACGCAAAGATGATGGCTTTCAGCGGGCTGCCAAAATTAGGTTGGGAGTTTATTTGATACTTTTCTGAGTAAAATTTGGTGCTTTATATTAGAGACGATAATAACTAGTGAGTGATGTGAAAAAAATGTTATAGTTAACAATGAAAGTTTGGCATTCACGTTTGTTTATCAAAAGTAGCTCTCCACCACAGTTCAAAGATGGACAAAATTTCATATGAATTCTTTAAGTTAACATAATGCTTTTATTTACTTTGTTTATACAGTGTGAAAGATGTACCACTGTCTTCCATAAAGCTTGCAAACCAGATACAATACCATGCCCAAAATGTGAAAGAAGAAGGATGCGTAGAGCACACCCACAATTCCATGGGTCCCAGGAGGAGGTAGATTTTGCAACACCGTTCACCTGAAACAACAGGAAAACAGACTATGCTAAAGATTTTAATGATCTTCAGTGCGCAGATAGCAAGCAGTACTATATATTTGGCATTATCCTATATATGCTGCTGTAGTCTTACATCATGTGTGCAGGTCTCTTGTTGCTGTTAATGCTTTGAAGCACTTAATTGGTTCAAATGCAACTGAGCAGAATTTGTAAATATGCACAGGGACAGTACCAAGCCAGCAAACACTCAACTACAGCATCAAATAGGTACCATTATTGGTGTGATCGTTGTTGGGACCTACATCACATGTGTTAGATTGACACCAGTACTACTCCAACGCATACTAAATGACAGTAACCATATATACTATGCGGTAAAAAACAAATCCAAACGCTGATATACATGTTTGCTTGGTTCTTTTGCATTCAGTTAAGAACCAAATATGGGAAAATTTCATGTAGCCTCTAGTTGTTTTTTCGGCGAGGAGTATATAACAAGCAAGTGCTATAAATTCATACTATATTCAGTAGTTTATGCCTGTAGCCTGTGGATTCATTTTCAAAACCAGGCTTTCAAAAAATGACCACAATTATGTCTTAAATTATCAGAACAAAAGTGCAATGGTTTAAGATCATCTCATTTCCTGAAGGAATTAAAAGTAGAGTAAAATATTATGGATAGGTAATATAAAAAGTCGTAGAAAGCCACCGAGTGGTTGTATCATCCTCGTGGTTTTCATTAAAATTGAATGTAAACCATGAGGATGATACGGCCATTTGGCAACTTTAATAATTAAAGTTGAATTCACAGAAGTGTTTTACACAGCTGTATCTCACTGTGCAGCCTATGTATTATCATGTTCACAACAAGGTTTTGAGAAAAACCAGTTTCATGGATTTAAAAATATTAAGTCATTTCCACCCACTTCTGATATTCATGTCTTCAAATGTGGATTTTTATCGGAAGGGACAATTACAAATCTTACAGCAAAAAGAAAGGAGCTCATTATAGTGTAATACTATGAAATATAATGTTAAATGTATGCTCTTTAGATAGTTCTGAACTTAGATAAGGTTGTAACGCCCCAGTTTTGGAGTCAAATACGAAAGTGGACCAACGTCTTAACATGACTTCCTGAAAGATCCAATGTTAAAAATTATGACCATATGAAACATATAGAACAAATTGTTCTTTTGGAATGACAATTTACTCCATAGAAAAAATAGGACACCAAACTTCAAAAATGATGAAGTGTATTTTGCACTTTATTATACTGGGAGACATTGA
Organism: Ophiothrix spiculata; assembly: GCA_000969725.1. Lineage (NCBI taxonomy): Eukaryota > Metazoa > Echinodermata > Ophiuroidea > Amphilepidida > Ophiotrichidae > Ophiothrix > Ophiothrix spiculata. The sequence continues at coordinate 35,301 of JXSR01S012443.1, read as the reverse complement.
ATTTATTGTAGTATTTTTAGTCCCAGTTTACAGTAGATCAGACAGATGGTCAAATTCACAATCAACATAATGGAGGGAGGAGCGGGGACCGACTGCGTCTCTTGAAGCTTGCTGTTTGGAATTTTGATACCTGTTTGTTTTGAATGTGTTTAAGGGTAGTGTGAAACTCCTTCAAAAATGTTTTATGCTTGTAACTCATCAACTATTTAACTATCAGTTAAGCTTGCATAAACTATACAGTTCTAGAAGTGCATGTACATGTGGGACCAAAATTTAGAAATATTGTTTAGAAAGGTCCCGTTAGAATAACAATCTAAAACCAAAATTTCCATTTTAACCCAATTCTGGCTTTGCTTTTTTCAATATTTCAAAATCTATTTCATAAATTAAACACATGACAAATGCATTCCTAGTCACTTGTCTGGATTCTAAAACGTCAAATAGTTCAAATTTTCACATTAGCAACACTTGGTCAGGTGGGCACAAAATAACTGGGTCAAACCACAGTTGTGAGGGGTTGACATACTGTTAAGCTTTTTCAATTCAATTTATTTGAATTATGTGACAGAATTACTTTTGTATTTTAAAAAGGCAATGATTTTATAAATATATGTACAAGAAAAAACAAAATATTGATTAATATATGTGACAGTAAAAATAATTTATTGAAAATATTGAAATTTTAACAAAGGGGAGCTTAAAGTGTCCATTTTTGTCTCGCCTGAAAATTTTCAGGAAGAGACATACCATTCCAAATTTCTGTCTGCCATTAGAATTATTGTCTGGAGCAAATCTCAAACTGCATGCCGTTTGTTCATGATATGTGACCCGTCAAATCGAAAGGTACCTTAATGATCCCAAAATCAAAATTGATTTTTTGGTCTCATCTGAAAGCTGAGATTTTAAGCTTTAAAATGACACCTTACTTTTTGTTATTGTATGTTCGGTTGCAAAGTTACAAAAGGCATCGAGCAGATTCGGAAAACTATAGTTCTGAGAAAATCTAGTTTAAAGTTATTGTACTAACTAAAACTTTAATGAAAAGAGGATTTTTATCTTGGTTTTAACTATATTTTTCTGATGTTTTGGATGTTGGAACCTGATTAATGTAATAGAATACAGTTCAAAAGTAATGTTTCTGATGAAATTAGAAATTCGACCTTGGACGTTATTTTTGACTATGCTCATCTTCAATGGCCCGTATCTCGTAATTTACTATGCCGACCTTAAGGTACCTTTCGATATGACGGGTCACATATTTGGTGAGTGGGTGGGCTTGGAGCTTAAACTGGTGTCGTGTGCAATTTGAGTGCAAAATATACACCTAATTTGCATAATATATGCATAATTTTGTCCATAGTATATATCCTGAACTATAAGGACAACAGTAATGAAATTAGTGACATGAAGGGTCTCGGTTTAAACTTGCCCTGCACAACTTTTGGATGTGGTCAAGGTCATTCAAGTTCAACATGATATTTTTTAAATGAAAAGGCGCATTATAAATTCTGCATATATGTATGTATGTATGATTTCACATGGACCAAATGGCTGCATGTATAGGCCATGAGTCTTAGCCATGACCCAGTGTGTATCCTTGAGGGGTCAAAGTCAGAATAAGTGACCTAAGACACAAAACAGGACTACGTTAGTCCTTGACTAAGTGAAATTTGATCCCTTGAAAATTTGAAAAATTGGTTTGGGACTAAATAAATTTATCTGGACTAAACTATTTTTGTTATAAAATTAATTGCCATGTTCTTAAACAAAACAAGTAAATCAAATAGTAAAAGTTTCAGTTTTAACATATGCTAGACTTCTCCCAAGAATATGTTATTTTTTCAAAATCTCAAATTTCACTTAGTCCATGATTAACTTACTTCCTGTTTTGTGCATATCAGTTACTGGTGCATACGGATCTTAGGCTAAAGAAAGGAGGAGTTACCTAATGCCAAACTAAGTGGAAAATAGAGCAAATTTGGACTGAAAAAATCACATTTTTGATTAATTTTGAGCTTTAGAAGATTTGGTATGTGGATCGGTCAATTTTTCTTAAAAATTGGTATTTGGATGGGTGGCTTTCCGAATTTCCCAGAGGCACGTCCCTACCCAAACCAAATTTGAGTACCCCCCACCCCTGCCGGGCCTTGAACACCATAGGCCTAAGGAGGATCCTAATACAATGCGCTTAGATATAGGCAACTTAGGCAGCCAATGGAGATCCTGTAACATCCGCTGTAACACTGGAGTGATGTGATCTCTGCGTTTAGTCAGTGTTACAAGACGGGGCCGAAGCGTTCTGGAGTCTTTGTAGATCGTTGTCAGGAAGGCCCACAAGGAGAGAATTACAGCAGTCGAGGCGTGAGGTTATGAAAGTGTGTTCTAGATGCTCGTGGTAGCATTGTTGAGTTACTATTTTTCCTAATTCTACCAAGTTATAGATAAAAACCCAGCCACTGCAACAAACGTTGCTTATGTGAGTCTTTAGCAAGAGATGTATCTGTATCTGTATCATTTAGTTGGTAGAACTCCTCTTTGAGGTAACATCACCAACCTAAATAAAACTTCGAGCACAGATGCTTGAGAAATCAGAATGGAAAACCCTTGAAGAGACATGAGAAGGACAGATAACCGTAATGCTGTAGGGGGCTACACCCGGTCGTCTGTTTGGGACGTCCCACCATTATTTTTGTGATTGTTTTGACAATGTCTTTTGTATACATGGCGATTAAAAGAAGCTAGACAATCTTTTCAAATTTCATAGTGCCAAGTTTCAAATATCTAGTTTTACGCGTTATTATAGATTTATAGGGCACTTTGCTTGCCATACCCACCATACATTGAAACGTCCATCACTATGCTCTAATTATTGGTGTCCGCCCAACCCTAAAAAACATGGCAGCGCCCATGATGAAAAAGTACTTTCCGTATTGGCACAGATTAGGCCTTAAGAGAACGCACTATCAGTCGTCTGTCAAGCGTAACATACACTTAAATACATGTTTATCACAAAAATCCTATGCAGACTATGATGAGAGAAAGAAGAGGTACGTAATTACAACATCATTTTGACAGTTATGATTAAGCTTACGCAAGGGTGTAATAGTTCAGCTTTTTAGCTGATTTCAGCTTATTTAGTGGCTTCAAAAGCGTCATAATTCTTTCATTTTCAGTCTGTTTTTGGTATTTTGCCACCATTTTCAGCTATTATTATCACCTGACTCTCTCACACCCCTGCTTACGCCTAAGTTACGGTATGTACCGTATGACTAGTGCCTACGTCACCTTCTCACAAGAAGGTGACTCACTTGTCAATTGACATCGTACAGTCATGAATTTTTAAAGTTGTTTCATCAATTTTTAGTAAATTTAGTGTACATGCACGACCCAAACATTCACTGAAACGATCCAGAATGACTTTTGAATATTGTTGTGAGTATTTTAAAATGGCAGAGTAGTTTTTAAACCAACTTTTGGCAACTTTTTTGTCAGAGCACATGGTCACCGCCATCTTGGATTTTGACCAACTTTTATCAAAAAAATGCATTTAAACTCAACTGAAGCTGATAT
>JXSR01S012442.1:11912-22088 GCA_000969725.1 Ophiothrix spiculata | reverse complement strand
CGATTTCTGTGACGATGGTCCAGAACCGGTTGTAAATGAAAGTCTACACCATATAGATAAAGAAAAGTCTTGGTGGCAAAATTGCAGTCTGCTCAGATATAAGTATGGCGGTTTATTCAAAAATGACGTCTTCTGATAAATAATTGTATCATATTATTGTCCTATTCACATTTTTATTGTAATTATTTGACGTAGTAAGGCTAGTTGTTTATCATATTTTTATTATAGGTTATAAAAAAACGTAATAATAATAAAACCATTAACAGTATAGAGACACAAAGAGTCCCTAATGGTCCATTTAGATTCCCGATAGCAATTCATGCGCATGGTAAAGTCTGAAGGAATGTATAACTATTGTGAAGTGTAATGAAGCATCGCAATTAATATTACGCTTTATGCACCTTCATGTAACATATAACAGAGTCACAATATCATAATGAAATAAGTCTATTGTAGCTAGATGTTTTATGGATAACCCCCAAAGATGAAAACAAATGTCAACTTTCTCATGATTAATATTAAAAATATGTCAGGGCATTATATTATGCCATGGAGCTGTCACCACCACCACCACCACCACCACTGTCAATTATTCCAGAATGCACGGATCCTCCATGTTGTGACAGTTGAGACGAGCTGCAGTTGCATTGTGCAAGGTCCAGTACTGCGTGTGGACCATGCTTCTGATCTGTTATCACTGAGCCCATGTATCATCTTATTTACGCCAACCATACTCTTCCGGTGATGGTAGTTGAGGATTAGGTTCTGTATCACTATTTCAAACCACAGCTTGATAATGAACAAATGACCCAGGCCTGAAATGATCATGAAGAAGGACAAACATCAAGGCATTTTTGTTGGAGGTTGGTCAAAACAGGTACCGTACTATCGAAGTTCTTCCACTTTTGCTATGGTTGACTTTGGCGAGAACAGGTGACACACGAAGGACTCTACGGTTGTTGTCGTTTCATTACCTGGTGTGTCTGATGTTCTAAGATCTGTGAAAGCGGTAATTATATTCTCGCTTGCGTCTTTGAATGTTTTCCAGCATGTTAGTTTTCCTTTGCCTACAAAACTTCCGGTTATGTCAGCACCACTAAGTGCATGAAATCCAGAGAGAGCTGCTTCTTTCCTTTGGCCCAAAGCCTAATTGATTAGACGAAGAATAATGGTCCTTCTGGTATCTTCAACCCGGTGACGAACCTAATACTTCCGCTTAACGTCTAAGTAAAGTTAAAGTATCAGAACGTCTGTATCTGGTGAGCAGATGTCGATCCTTGTTGCAGCATCAGTTGTTGCGTCGACGGCATGTAATTGTATACTATTGTTTCCCCATGCAACTTCTACATGTCGACCATCGTCTTTTGCTTTTTCTGGGGCCTTCTTTGAGAATTAGCCGGTTAGTTGTTTGTGCTTTGGTTTGTTCATGCGACATGAGTTGTTTCAACGGTGTTTTCTTTATTCGTGTTTTGTCAGTCATGTGGTACATAATTGGTTCTTGCCCTGTTTCCGTTTTCTCCAGTTCATTGTCTTTAAAGACATTCGAAGACATTGGAATGTCGTATCTGTCAAAAACGATACGCAATTCAGTCGTAAGAAGTACTACTAGTAGTATAGTAAAAAAAAGTAAGCTAGATCTGGTAGAGCAGGTTTTCACCTAATCTGGTTTTCTCATCGCTTAAACTTCGGCTATTCCATTTCACAGCACGACGCGACGTTTCTAGTTTGTTCCCCTGCGTTTGAATGTGTATCATCTGCAGCCAGATCTGTTTGGAAAGATGTCTTGGAATTGGGCTGGTCAGAATTGACATCAGATCACTCTTGCTTGTACATTGATGTACTGACCTGGGTACCGACATACATTTGTATACAAATAAAATTAAATTGAAACGCCTAAACAACCCAATACATGAGTTTGCCGTTGTTCAGACATTGACCTTCATTTCACATTTTAATGGATATATCCAAGGAAATTCAGGCAATGGATCTACATAATATGTAATACATGAATAATATTATTATTATTATCAGTGTATATGTTATACTTTATCATAGAAATACATAATAATTTACGACATACCTCACAAAAACACATGACCCTCTCATGTCGAATAAGTTGTTTAGGCATTTTAAACATTTTATACGACTTTCTTGTGATTATTTTATTTTTCTCTTTAACTGGAAGATGTGTCAAAATTTCTTCTATGTTTATATTAAATCTATAAGTATAATATACAAATATTTACATGATTTACATTTGTTCACACACATATTAAAAGCACTTTCAAGTATTTTAAAAGCAACTGATGACGATATGAAAACGAAAATACCAAAAGTGTCCCATTTACATCCCTATAACTTTCCGGAATTGGTAGCAGCATCCATTTATAAATAATAGTCAAGTTCATATCACACTTTATTTAAATTGTGATTATTTTATGTAAAACCCTGGTTTAATATGCAGTATCATCGATCACTCTTATGCTTTACTCATTTTTACGGTTTAATTGGGTGCCATTTTGGAAATGGCTCATATCTCTATTCTGAGTAGACTACAATTTTGCCACCAAAAATTTCCTATTAATTTAAGGTTTCCTCTGGCCATTAAGATTTGTTCCAGAGCATCGTCATAAAAATCGCACGGGAATAGGAAATCTTACAATTTGCGTCTCCACTAATAAGGCAAAAAAAAGAAAAGAATTGTTTGGCTGTACTACAAATGGTTCAAAATGATAGAATTGGTCAGTCAAAGATTTTTTTTCACAATAATGCCAATATGTACCCACAGGTCTGACCCTGGGTCTGACAAACACTCAAGGTTCAAAATACAAGTTCATTATGACCGAAAATTAATCTACATTCAGTATCAACAAATAATTTTAACACAAACTGTTGAAAACAATCATTTTTTCACATTTCAGAATGTGAATATTGGAAAAGGTTAAAAAAAACCTTCAGGAATTTTCCAAAGTAGGGTTGGAAGATTTCCGAATTTAGGAACAGTTGGTGGAGTACCACCAAACAATATTGTTTTGCTTAATAACAATGGGGCTCTTCATATGGACAAAATCAATCTAAACCTATCGGGTCACCCCTTATCTCATTTTTCATGGTTGAAGTTGTCATCTGCAATCACACATACCAACTTTGTTTCAGAAACACTGTAACAAAGTAACCCTCAGCTCCGACCTTTGCACCGATATGATCTGTAAAATTTTGCTCATTGGTGATTTCAAGAATGAGTTCATGGAGGATGCGCGTACTTTAACAAGAAATGTATTCACCTGGGATGTACTAAAACAGCAATGGTTGCGGCAGTTAACGGCTATTCACTGTAACTCATTGGGAAATGTGGCCCTAAACTATGTTTTATTCTAAAGACTCCCAAAAAAGTATCGCCTCGCCTTGAAAAAATGGCTCCTGCGCCAATACGGTATTTGCAAACGTAATTTGAAGACATTGTGAACAAGCGCTGGAATTTCAGCTTTCATTTGACACCCTATTTCTGATAATTGACTGAGAAAGACCGAAGTTATGAACATTTGAATTCCCCAAGGTCAATTTTTTAAAGTTGCTAATTTCCTTTTTTGCACTGTACCAACCAGTAGTGCAGACCTAAGGATCAAGATGAGGTGAGTTTGGTCATTGAAGCTCGCGGTTTTTTTTCAAACCACATGTCATTGGATTCTAACCATCATCCATCAAGATATTGTAATTGATTTCATCTTATTACTGATGAGAAACAATATAAAACTTCAGATTCAACTGGTAGGCATTACTAGCCTTTAAAAAACATCGCGCACCGTTATTCGTCCTCTGTGTGGCCTGGTACCCGCGCCATGTCTTTAATGCCAGTATTGACCAATTGAATGTCGTTTCTTTCGTTTTATGTCGTTTTTTTCATTATTTATAACAATGAAGTAATGAAAAATTAATGAAAAAACCCACATGTTGATCATTGTTGATGGATAATGCTTAGATACCAATGACAGTGTGCTTCAGTGACTAAACTCACCTCATTATCATCCTTACTCTTGCGTTACTGGTTTGTACAGTGCAAAAAATGAAATTAGCAACTTTTAAAAATCGACCTCGAGGGTTTTAAAAGTTCATAACTTCAATGTTTCTCAGTCAATTGTCAAAAATAAGTTGTCAAATGAAAGCTGAAATTTCAGCACTTCTACACAAATTCTTAAAATTACGTTTGCGAGTACCGTATTGGCACACGAGCCATTTTTTCGAGACGAGGCGATACTTTTTTGGGAGTCTTTATATAGCATCAGATGTGTTGAGGTGCATAGGAGATTCTACCCAGGATGTATGTGCCATTCTATATGGAGTTGGTAAACACTAAAAAGTAGATCATTTAAAAAAAAAAATCCTTATCTACTTTTGTTCGGCCCGTTACGCCAATATAAACATTTTTTTTTTGCCTAAGTAACATGATAGTTTCACTATGTATCTGATTTTCTAAGACCATATCATATATATGTTGGACTGCTGATGACTTCAATGCTTGATTGTTGAATACTTAAGAGATTTACTTGGTGGTATTAGTGGTACCCCTTTCCCATCCATTTTATACTGTGCAGAAACCATAAAACTGTCTTATCATGATCTTATGTAACAACGTATGTAACAATACAGCGTGTAACTTTTTTGAAAAACAGAGCATTGTCACAATCTTTTGTGTTGCAGTGCAACACGTGTAACATTTTGACAAAGTGAATACTAGTAGTGCTCTGTTGAATATCAACAATCATATTTTGTCATTTTCAAAAATAAATTCAATTTCTGAGCCTAGAAGAGACTTATTTCAAAATATCATGATACAATATGGATGACGTCTTCAGATTTGATGTATCAATATGTTTCGAGGGTCCTTCAAACAGTGGACGCATTGCACAATGAAGTGACATGTTAATGTTCATTCAGGTAGAAAATCTTTCAATTTTGAAGATATTTACAGGTCTCTCACCCCACCACCCCCTAAAAAAATCTTGAAATGCCCTTGTAGTCAGTAAGAAAAGCTGGAATCCATGCAAAACAACTTGGAATACACTTTTACAAATAGACAAACACCCACAAATAAAGAGACAAAAGAGTTGCTGATTTCCTAAACAAAAACAGTTCATGCAGGTTGTATATAAGCTGCAAAAAGGGGTTAATTAAAAAGAACAATAAGTTGTGTTTTTTAGATGACATTTCAGAACGTTCCGAGCAATGACAATTGTCCAGAACAGCTGGCTCTAGGCAGTCAATTGCTGTTGAGAACCATTTGTAAATTTGTCCTCATAGTCAATATGGGAAGCTGCAACAATGGTAAAATCAAAATGTAAGCATCAATAGGATATGTTCAAGAACTGGATGCACAATTTTTTTAAGTGTAATCATTGCGATGATCTTTCTGCAGCGAATCAAGAGCTTTGTGTTCCAAATGGAAAATTGCTATGCTCAAAATGAAAGTTTGGTTGCATTATGCTACGAAAATTCATAAGAAAAGTTAAGTGATAAATTTCCAAACTGAAACTGTATAAAATATCAATAGTAATAAAGGGGACAATGGATTTTGTCAGTTATATTTAAGGATACAGACTTTTTTAAATTATTGCAGTCAAAATAGCAATAGCAATACTATTGGGTTAATGACCAACCATATGTATAATAATGATAAATTATCTGCATTAACTGATGAAAGGGACCAAAAAATAATAACAAAACAGACACCACAATGGGCTATACATCAAAATAAGATCCACCCAACAGACAGTGTTTGAATTTTCAATATTTTAATTAACAATGCTTTAATTCAATTGTTCGTCTAACTTTACAAAAATATAGGATTTTAACAATTATTTTTGCTTCACAAAGTTGAACAAAAATGCAAAGGTTGTTTACTGTTACCATAAACCCTCTCTTTTATTTGCAACGCACAGTTAGGTAACATCTTGCATACATGTAGAATTTTTGTTTATGAGGACATTTGAAAAATAAAATGGGACTAAGCAGTTTCTGATGGCTATAATATTCTTTACTTCTAAATAATACAACATCTGATGAGAACACTTGGGTGAAACTCCAGGGGAATGAAATTTTGCAGACAATGTATGGATGGTTACTAATCCATTTTTGACTATGATTTAGGTACATGGTCCGATTTTTCAAATTTTAATTTCACTGTCATATGAAAAATCACCACTTAAGATGCTTCAATTTCAAATTTCAGTTAAATCGGAACAACCGTTTTGATTTTATGAGCAATTTTGTATTTTCCACTTGCCTATACTTCACTTTGTCAGTAATTTTATGGTTACCATTATATCTCCGAAACGCAACACATTTCAGCCGTAAAATTTCCCACGGATAATGAGAATATTAAGAGGAATGTTTTTGGTACCAAAATCTCAGAAAGTTTGAAAAAATGCTGACCAAATCGGACATGGCTCCTTTAATTGGTATTTGATAAAAAGAGAAATGGCAAATCTAGCACATTTTAGTATCAAAAGCCTTGCTGGGATTTTCCACTTGATGGTCCACATCTTCAGAATCGGAACTATATATCTGTTCTCTCTTAATATCTAAAACTCAAGTTTTAAATATTTAACCCTTTCGATCTGATAGAACGCCAATTGCTTACAAAAGAGCTTATGAGAGAATGCTCAGGCGTTCCAATTTGTGTTGAGTGTATATTAATTCAGTATAGGCTACATACACATACGGTAATTCAGGATCGAAAGGGTTAAGAATCAGTGACACAAAATTGAAAAAGGAAGTCCTTCAAGGCTGTTCTATGATATGACTGAGATCAGTGTTTCACTAGGGTTTTTGGTGTGTGCTAATTCTACTAATTTTTACAAAATGTATGAGGTGCTTGAACAAAATACACTAGCTAACATTGAAATAAATTTGACTTCAGCCTTTGAAACTGACAAGCCGATATACTGGCTCAAGTGTACATCTACGGTATACCCGATGAGTCGGTTTACCGGCTTTTAGGTCACGTGTCAGGAACTTGCTGTGTTTGTCATTGTCAACAGGCATGGGCAGTTACAATTTCCAATGGTCTTATTTATATTGGAAGACATCAATGAAGCCTTGAACCCATGGTTAATTGGTCACTTTGATAACTTTACTCAACATAGGTGAACAATTCAAATTCCGTATATTTTCGTAAATTTGATCACAATTTTCAACAAATGTGGTATCACCCAAAGACTACAACGTAAATGTTGAATATGTTGTTGCCATAAATAGTATTCTTTTGTGAATGCTGGTTATTGGAACAATCCAGACTTCTTTAAAAGGAAAAAAATCAAAATTAAAGTAAGTTTAGGAGTTATATTGTATTTTTTAACTTTCGGGTTGGTGCGGGTCAGCGGTACAGATACATGTCAAATGGCCAGGGTTCAAAGGTTTAATAAGCAGGAATCAACGGTAAATATTCTGAAGTCCTGCGTAAATTGCACCCCATACAATCTTAGTGGGAACCAAATTGTCACCTAGGTGCAAAAAAAGTAGTAGAGAGTAACATTTTTGGCAACATTCAAAAAGATGTCTCACTAGGCTCAAGAAAACCATCCTTTAATATGAGATCACTACCTCATGATTGAAATAAAATGGTTACCTTCAAGAATCTTGAGCTTGCTTGAACAGTTTATGGCCATTTGCCAGCTTATGGATGATCAATATTAGAGTCTCCCATGATAATCATCATAACCCAAGCAGCTGAGCCAGCCTAAGTTCCTCCAATTCATCAGCTTGTCTTTCCAATGCAATTTGCTGTTTTAGTTTCTCAAGGCGATCAGACAGTGTCTCCTCCTGTCTTTCTGTTGCTTCTCTGATGGATCCCTCGTCTCTCATAATGACATCACCACTCCCAAGTGTTCTTGTTCCTTTATTTGGCCACTGGGGTATATGGACTGTTAGAGGGGTGTCTGTCTCAAGTGTATCGTTGGTTGCTGCTCCATGATTGGTCTGGGGCGATTCATTCAACCATGAGTTCAATAGCTCTTCGTATCTAAAGAAATATCAATACAAAAATTAAGGTAACTATAAAATGATTATTTTGGAACAAAATATTATGCTTGAGCCATTTTGATACCTCTACTTAGAAACTGCAATATTTTCCCCAAGGATATTTGGTTTACTAGATCAGGATTCATACCAAGGTCCATCAAATTAAAAGATGTGTAGGTTATTTAATAAGTATACCATGTAAGAAGATCTGGAAGTACAGATGAACCCTTTCATCCATAAGCTAATTTCATAGTTTAAAAATTCTGATTTTACCTATCTGTTTACACGATCATCATGATTAGCAGTCCAAGCTTCAGATAGGGTTAGGAGAATATATATGCGTACTGCCGCTACAAAAGCATGCAGTTGTCGTCTCTCACTCGTTGTTCATTGTAGCATATCTGATATGCTATAATGAGCAACATGTAGGAGCCGGCAATTGCATCCTTTTCACTCAGTGGGATATATATGGATGTGATTTACATCAAACAAATAGAACTCGGGTTTACGCGATGCGTAAAATACGTCACCCCGAATGTGGCCAAAGTTAACCACATTTGAACTCCTGTGACCTTGAATGACCCATGATGACCTTGAAGTGACCTCAAAAATGTTTGGCATCAACAACCGACCCCGCACTCCAAGTTTCATGTGCGTATACCAAGGTTTACCCCATTTGACCTTTAATGACCCCTGATGACCCCCATGACCTTTGATCCACTGACCAATACAAACTTGTTCTTTGGACGGGCAAGGGGCACCAATCCACCAAGTTTCAGGAACGTGAGACCATCGGTGTCTCCAGACTGAAAAAATGTAGGTTAACATTTTCATCAAGGACACACGGACGGACACACGACTGAGCCCATTTTATAGTCCCCATCCCGAACGGTGACAAAAATGAAAATTAACTTCATCAGATTCTCATTTTAGAGGATAATTTTATGCAACTTGTGACTTTTAGTTCATTTTGTGAGGACGGGTCTCATTTGTAAACAAAAGCATAAGAATTTATCGGACAATGTGAACAGAAATACAAGGTTGAGTTGCATTTACAAATACTGGGGCCCTGCACTTTGGATTTGTGTTTATACGTCCAATAATATCAATAATATTTTGTTTTGCCTATAAATTACGACATCCTACATTACCTCTGTGTTTCCTCTTTCTCAGCATGAAGCATAACTTTCAAATATTCTGCCGTGTCCTTAGCAGCTACTACACTAGGCGATTCATATTCCAACTTGACCTTTGACATGGCATCTGTGTGTGATTGGTTGTCACTGGAATGCGCTTCAGATAGCTGCGTTTGTCGTTGGTGAACTGTTTCTAGAAGGGATTTGCTGAGGCTGAAAAATGCGACAGAAAGATTTGTTTAAACAAAAAACAATGGTCATTCTGGATAGCTCTTCTAGGAAGCTTATTTCACACCTGCCACCCTCTGAATCCCAGAATGTGGGACATCCAACTTTGGAATGAAGGACATCACAATGGCATGCATGGCAAAACACAGTAAGCAAAATGACAAAATGAGGGACATCTCAGATTTCAGAACTGTTTTTTTTAATTATCACAATGCGAAACTGTCCTTCAACATGAGGAACAGTTGGTAGGTATGTTATTTGTTCTTTTAAGATAGAAATTGGGCATTCATCAAATCTCACATGCGAACGGTTTAGGGTTCTTATCCTGGAGTGTCACCGTATAGAACCCTGGCCAAAGCTGTGAGAGCCAAATCTTATGACCACTGTTTAAACCTGTTCTCCTTTACATCAATTGTGACCCATCATATCGAAAGTTACCTTAAGGGTCCCAAAATGAAAATTGATTTTTTGGTCTCATCTGAAAGATTATATTTTAAGCTTTATAAAGATACCTTGCTTTTGGTTTTTAGATGTTCGATTGCAAAGATACATCCAAATTGGTAAAAGGCATCGGGCTGATTCAGAAAACTATAGTTCTGAGAAAATCATGTTTAAAGTTTCTGTACAAGGTAAAACTTGAATGGAGAAAGAATTTTTATAGATCTCGGTTTTTGAAACATTTGTCTTCTGTTTTGGATGTAGGAACCTAATTAATCTGATAGAATATACTTGAAAGGTAACGTTTCTGATGAAATTAGAAATTCGACCTTGGACGTGATTTTTGACTACCCTCAGC
>JXSR01S012441.1:23760-34142 GCA_000969725.1 Ophiothrix spiculata | reverse complement strand
TTTTTGCCAGAAAGTGTTTTATTATCAAGAAAAATTATTTTTTAGCTCCTAAATTTAGGCATATTTTCAAACACCTATAACATTTTCTAGAAACACTTTAATTCTAAAAGCCAACGAGAGATTGTTGCAAATTAGATAGCTTTCATTTGACACCTTGTTTGTTTAAATTAAAGCATGGGAAGTATGAATGAAAATTCTGAGAAATCTGGCTATTCAGTGTTTCTAGAAATTAAGCAATAAAAGTTGAGAAGTAGAAACATTAGAAGTCTCGCATTCGTAAATGATGAAAGATATTTCTTTAAATCAAAATTTATGAAAATCTGTGATCAGTTTGCAATTCAAAGAAATAAAAAATAGTTTCTTTGTGAACCACTGCCACAGAAAAAAATTATTTTGTAAATAGTATTTTTTTCAGAAATTTTCCAAATTTTGTGCAATTTTCATGGTGGCCAAATTTGCCATGTACAAAGTCTATATTTGGGAAAAAAATCAGAATTTGGAATACAAGTTTTTTTCATCATTCTGCACATTCTGTGAAATTTTGAACAAACTCTGTGCAGGACACCTTAGCCGTTAGAACCACCTTAAGCCAAATGGTTTGGAGGGTATTAATATCTGTGTATAAAACTTTGTAACTGCAAAGGGTGCATGTTTTCACTATTCATGGATCACGACAAGATGTGATGCATCATCAATAATTTTGATTCCTGTGCCGAAATAAAAATGGCGGCAAGTCAGGTATCTCCTCTCTAAATCTATGCTCTGAATACAAATACGCCTAGAGGAAACTGTCCAATCATATCATCTAAAGTCACATAGATAAAGTCTGCAAAACTTTGGTTTTGGTAGAGGTGTATGGCCTGATATCCCACTCAGAGAGCTTTCGGTGAGTCCACTGTCGTCGTCATGGTTTGTTTGTCTTCTGACCAGGGAGGCCCAACAAAAATTTCTTCTCTGACGACATCACCATCTATGATGTCAGATGAGGTTGTCCAGAACTAGACATCAAATTAGAAATACAAATGCTGATGACTATGGTAGACCTGTCAAAAGTACTCTGATGAGAGTCAAACCTTGTGGAGTAGAGTTAAAAATATTAATTATTCTGATTTTTGCATCATTTTAAAATGATTATACATGTCTTTTTCAATAAGAATGCCTGAGTGTAGGGCTTCAGATCTAGATCTAGAAATTACAGGAGCTCCATCAATTACTCTCCTCAACTGAGGAGTGTAATGAGGCGATCAATTTCAAATTCCTGTGTGAATCAGGGATTTTATGATGGTAATGAGGAACTTACAGAAATGTACTCCAAGAAATGTTGTTTTAAGAGAGCTGTAGGAGATTTGGCTTGATCTGTAACAGTTCACCTAAGACTTTAAAGTTGGAGACTTCACTGTAGTGAAGAACTCAAATGACTTCCCCCTTTTTTTTAAAGATGCAAAGCTCACATAGATGTTGTTGTAACCCCTGGAGTAAAAGTAAACAATCATTTCAATGACTTGCACTTTGGAAACATTTTTCAGCTAGCAATATGGGTAATGGGGGGTTTAAAGTTAAACAGCGCAAAAATATATTAGTCATTAGTCAAAAATAAGCAATTTTTTTAATGATATAGTTTGCTTTTTTTTTAGTTTACAAAAAAAAAATGGATCTTGGATTTTTGGGTCAGAAAAGAACATTTACACACAAAACAACCATAAACATTACGTGAATCCTAACTAGAAAAATAAATCTCCATAATTTTGACAACTGCACTTTATAAAGTAGTCAACCACATAATTTCATGATGAAAAGAGTAGAGCTAGTCATGTTCAATGTCATCAAATCTGCCTGTAGTGCATGCTATTGCTTCCTGTACAGCCACTCATTAGAAATCTTGTCAAATCGATTCAAATTGCACAGTTGAAATGTCTGTAAGAGCAAGTCTTCTTGTGGCTGAGAGTACACTTATAAGTCAGCTAAAGGTGAAAATTGTTCCCTGTATACTAATCTTTCATAAGATTAATTGATTGATAGATATAGATTTCATATTTGCGATCATTTTCTTTAAAAAGAGCTTAGAAGGTACCAAGCATAAAGACTGTAAATCTGCAAAAATTCAATATCAAAAAATAGCAACCTTTGCATGCATTTGCACCAGTAGCACTAAATGCACAATCTCATTTTGCCAGAGCAACCCACACATATCTGTGACCTGTCATATTGAAATGGATTTTTTGGTCTCATCTTGAAAGATTATATTTTAATATTTAAAATGACACCTTGCTTTTGATTATTGAATGTTCGGTTGCAAAGTTATATCCAAATTGGTAAAGGCATCAGGCTGATTCAGAAAACTATAGTTCTGAGAAAATCGAGTTTACACTTTCTGTACTGGTAAAACTTGAACAGAGAAAGGATTATTATCTCGGTTTTTAAAACATTTGTCTCATGTTTTCGATGTTGGAACCTGATTAAAATGAAAGAATACACTTTTAAGGTAACGTTTCAAATAAAATTAGAAATTCGACCTTGGATGTGATTTTTGACTATGCTCAGCTTCTATGGCCTGTATCTCGTAATTTACTATGCCGACCTTAAGGCCAAAAAAAAAGTTGTTTGGTTGTCCTCGACCGACCGCCCCTATTTTTCAAAACTGGAAAAAAGTTTTTACTGTACAAAAGTATACCGCGCCTAATTTTCAGATTTCCGAAAAAAGGTTTTTTTTCTTTGAGAATTTTGATTTTTTGAAAATATTTTTTAAGTTGTTGTTTTCATTTTGTTTCCATTTTAATACTGCTTTTTAAACATGTATAAAGAGATATTTCGGTACAGTAGACTTTATAGAGGCCATAATTTGGTGTATTTTTGACTTACATTTGAAAAAAAATCTGTAAAAAAAATCCGCCTGCCCGCACTTGCTCAAAAAAAGTTGTGGAGGACAACCAATTTATTTTTTTTGGCCTAAGGTACCTTTAAATACAACATTGTGGAGGAGAACTGAGAAGTAAGCATAAAGCCTGTCAAGTCCCAGACTCCAAAATAGGATAAAAAACTAACGAGTGTACGCTGTCCTCTCTATCCACAATGCGATGGCCACAGGAAGGAAGAGGACAGGATATTTCAAAATGATTAATTTGAAATTATCAGAATTAAAATATATTGCTCATGATATACACAAAACAACTTGAATGTAAACCATCCTTTCAATCCACAATGCGATGGCCATGTCCCAAAAGAGACGGTTGACAGCTATTTAGTATTAATTTTCTAAGTGCTTTTTTAAGCTCTGAACTAAGAAGGAACATACATTATCTTGAAACCTGGAGGAGGGTAACTAACATTGATGGAAGGTATGGGTATGTGCCATGCTCAAGACCCCATATTCAAGCCTCCTTTTCTGCTCCACAAGATGCCAAAGTCAAGATTACTTCAGTTCCGAAGAACCCCATGTTCAAAGAAATAACTCAAAAATATGTTTTATAAAGTTTCAACATAATTTGAGTGATTTTCAGCTCCAATAATCATAGTTTTATGAGAAAAAGGCAGTTCCTCAGACCTCAATTTGGAAAAATATCAGTTCCAAAGACCCTATTATTGATCAAAAATTAGTTCCGCAAGACCCTATGTAGCATATCACCCGCGACACATACCTACCAAATTAATTTTGAGTGCCCCCCAGGCTTTAAATCATATATCGATATAGATACAAGTATACACTCTGTCCCTAGCATTTTGTGTTTGTCACCTTCCCAGGATATTTGCTTTGGCAAGTCTCAATCAAACCAAAAAAGCAATATACCATGGTGAAATCAAATTTGCACTCAAGAGTACAACATAGTATACAAATTAACTTACCCCAGTTAAAACAGACTGCCCCGGTAGGTCTGTGGAGAATTTGGTCTGGTCTAGCATCAGGTACATAGACATAATGACGACAAAAAAGACGGCCGAACCTAGTAAGATAAATTGCTTCCTCATGATGCTACAGGTGGTTTGAATGTGTTACCTCCGATTTTGAATCTGTGAACATAATAAAATAAAATATATACGCTTTAAAATAAGAATAGAGTAAACAATTTTGCCTACTAATTTTTACAAAGTATAACCACTATACAGTGTTGTCTAAGGGTGGGTTTACACTGTGACGACTAAGGGGTAACGACAAGCAACAGATTGTAGTTTTGAATTGCCCTCGAGACATCGTTACTACTCGTTAGTTAACAACAGTTAACGCTGAGACAAAATACTGACCACCTTATGTGTCGTTACTATCAGTCACTTTCAGTTACAAGTTTTTTTCAATTTTGTGATAACTTAAAATTTGTGGGAATATCATGCAGTCTTCATTGGCCACTGCAGCCCTCAGTTCTTTGACATTTCCATACCGTTTGTAGCTGTCTGTAGTCATTTAGTTGTCAATCAAGTGGACTATACCATCCATTAATACAGGTTTGATGCTGGTCACACCAAGTCACTTTATTTTTGCTTGACCCGTCGTCGTCCTCCGTTCCTTAACATGCAGCAAAGGTCGCTAAAAGCTAACTGACCATGTCGCTGTTGTCGCTGAAGGTTGTTACCATCAGTCAGTAAATTTTGATTTGTCATCTTTAGTTGTCACTTGCCGTCCACATTTTTGTGATTTTCGAGTCTGTTACCCTCCGCCGATGACAATTCGTCACAGTGTAAACACACCTTTCCATTGGTGCATTGGACAAAATGTAACACATAATTTTGGCAATAACGTTATTGTTCTTGCCCATAATGGGTTAAAAAATTTGGTAAAGCAGAATATATGTTTCATACCATAATAATACTTGTTTTAGAACATAAATACAAATACCGACTGATTATGAGGGGATTTCAAAACCATGACTAAGCGAAGCTAGGGGAATAGTCATGGTTTTCAAATAGTTTGCAAATCTTAATGCCATGTGACATGCATTTAACCAATCAGATGCAACAAATAAAATATTAGTACCATACTGTCTTTAATAAATGCCCTGGGGTGGTGCATTTTTCAAAAAGGGGGCAAGTTTATATGCACAGTCAAAAAACCAGCATCATAAGTGCTCAAATTTATTGTGTAAGTTTGAAAGAATGTCAATATCGGTTGTGAAAACCCAGAAGTGGTGAAAATGTTGATTTTTGGGTATCATGAACTCAGAAGGTCACAGCAACCTTTTCTTTATATTTAGGGGACCATGATCTTATTTATTATAACTTCCAGGATCACGTTGCCGTAACTCGCAAGAATGGTAAGTTTATTAGAATTTAACGTAAGAAAATGCTCTGAAATTGACTGTTTTTAAAATTTTACTTGGAAAGTTTTAGGGACGTTTATTAAAATAGGAGCATTTATTAGAAACACTGAATTATACTCTCAAGCTTTTTCATTAGTGATCACTGGGAGATTTTTACCCTATGGTCCAAAACTTTTGGCGCCTGTTTGGACAGAAAAAATGAGATCAAGGCGATGATATTTTTCCCTACTTGAACGCCCGGGTATTGCCTTATATGACAACTTTCTTGTCTCTACATGTAGTATAAATGAGTCAAAATTTGTGAAGAAAATGATTGACAACAGAGACATTTTTGGAAAAACAATGTATTCATCAGAAGATGGCTCCTGGTCCTGAAAAAACGACTCCAAAAAGCTTCATTACGGTACTATTATTCACACACTCCACATAATTAATACATTGCTATAGCCAATTTGGTTGCCAAGTTACACTATTACTACACATTTATTCAATTGCAATTTCCTTCCAATGTGTGAACATGCCGTCAGGTATAATATCATATACTGGCAGACACGATACTTCTTTTATGCATTATTGCAGTATCATGGATGTCCTTTGTAACTGTTGATTTGCTGAGCAGGATGCAATACTACAGATACAGATATCCTTTCCAGCTATTAACTATGAAATAGATGTATTCCTGTCCACTGTTCAACACTGACATTAAACTGCTAGTCGCACCTCTTTTGCTGAGGTTTTCTTGACCAAATCCAGAGCACAAAAACAAAACAAAAATTACATTGCTTGTCAGATATTCTTATCAAATTCTGCTGACCCTGCACCACCTACGATACATCCTGGTACTCAGCTACCACGTGGGATCAAAACATTTGCAAGATATGTCCTCACATCAACCAAACACCATTTCGCACTTTTCGATATTAAGCAATCATTTACCTGTACATCCAGATACATACTATACGCATGCTCAAAATTTAACAAGCGAGAATATAGTCATGAGCAAATTCTTCTGTGAGAACATGCCCTATTAAAGCTACCATAAATTAGGCCATGTGGATAATCTAAAGGCTCTGTCATAGTATGGAGCCTAACATATGAATAACGTACACTGTTTCGATCATTGTTATACATCTATATCGATTACCAAACCAGAGTACGTTATTCGTCCATTATTTGTATGTTTCGTGATGTGTGACAATTTCTTGATTTTTGCTTGGGCGATTTTGTTGGACTGTGACGTGTCAGGGTTATGGTAGCATGTCAACTATGCATTTATAGACCTTCATAACCTTAACTCCCAAACGCATAAAACCTATATAAGTCCGAATACGTCATACAAAAATGTCCTGTGTTTTACGATATGAAATTCAATGTTGAATGTTAGAATTTATCTTCAATAATCATCATCATCACAAAATCTGATCATTTATTTATAATGTACCAGGTGTCCCAAAAAATGGTTACATATAGAAAAAATGACCGTGTGCAAAAACTATAATAGCTGGAGAAACGAAACTTTGCACAAAGAATATTACATCCTAGGTCTAGGACCATAATACTAGGCATGCCAGTGACCTTTGCATTGATCCAACTAAAACAAAATTGGCACAAAATAATATCAAAACCCAGGGCCCGATCAACTGGAACAAACTAGACATAAACATCAAAACAGCGTTTCCCTAGCCTCCTTCAAATCTAAGCTAAAAAAACACATCATTATTCAGTATAATTCTATTGTCACTTAGTACACTCCAAACATTTTCATGTTTTTTTTTCCTTTGTGTGATTGGTATGAGGATGTGTATGTGTATGTGTGTGTGAGAGCCTATGTCCAGCACCCTAATTTGGTTCCAGTCTATTTAAAATCGAATAAGACACCTGTGGTACGCCTTCTCTGAAGGCATATTTGTAACTATCCATATCTTTTTTATTGTGTTTAAAAACTGATGTTTACCACCTGTGTATTATTTGAGAAATGGTCCCTATTTGTTTATGTTAATTCTTATTATTTTCTCTTCTTGTAACTATCTTTGATGGGTGCTAACTGACACACGCCCTGCGTTTTTGATAGCATCCACATCTAACTTATGAACAATTGTACTTATTTATTAATATTATTACCACTTGTTGTTAACATTGTTTGTGAGTTGAGATGGAAACAAATAAAGTTGATTGAGTTGATTGATTGATTGATTGATAGATACTTGTAACATTTTAATGTCACAGTATTATTATTTTTTGGGTTTTTAACAAAGATATATACCTATGTCAGAAACATATTTTCTGAACTTCAATTCGATCGTAAGAATGTTCATGTGATGTAATTTTAACCCTCGTCCAACTCAATGTCAACTTAAAATTTACAGGCCCAGAGCCAAGTTGTTTTATACCATAGTATAGGATAGGGTCTCTTCTTTCCATTGATACCAAAATCATAAAATTCCGATAAGCTGTTACATAATTATGACGTCATAATTTACCCCAGGTTCGCAAATTATGTGGTAATCTGATTTAGGGCAAAAATGGCCACTGAATCGAAATTTTGCTATTTCTTAATAGCATATTTTATTGGACTTTTGCTAATAAATGAAGAATATTATAATTCAAACATGTCTTGTAAGTTTAAGCGTCATATAATGCAGATGAATATTCGAAATTTGAACAGTGTTTAAGTGTTTAAACAATTAAAGAATTAATGTTACCCGTGAAAACTTGAATATGCTTATTGCAGTATTCTTCAACTTTTGCGCCACAATTTGATTGGCAGGTTCAATATAAACAACTCATTATGGAATGCAGCTATCCATTATTTGTATAAAAGATATACTGGAAGAGAGTTTAATTATTATTCATTGAAAATTTTACCAAATTTGTTTTAACATAAAGTCTCTACACTATCATGCAGTTAAACAAGGTTGCATATTAAAATAACACAAAACGCGTATTCTTATTATTTGGTTGAAATTTGAAAAACTGCGTTTCTGACATAGGTGTCTAACTTTGTGATAACTCAAAATATAATGATACTGTCATATCAACATTTTACAAGTATCTAGAAGAGGGTTGTAATATAATTTGTGCACAGTTTTGTTTTTCCAACTACTATAGTTTTTGCGCACAATCATTTTTCTACATGTAACCATTTTTTGGGACACCTGGTACTTTGTGGACTTTAAAATGGGTTTTATACCGCGTTGTGTCATCGTTCCTTTGCCGAAAGATCGCTATGTTGGTATTACTTAATCATCATCTGCTTTGTCAAGTTTGAATATTAATCATGCTGACGTCACGATGATTTAAGTCAGCCTGTTCGCCCGGCCGCAAATTTGGACGCCCTACTTTCAAATCCTGGCTAAACCCTTGATGGACATTACAATTAACATCCATTATAATTAACCTTTTATCACCATCGATGCAAGGGTTTCCCATAACACAAATCCCATTATCATTTATCTATATTATGTTTACATAAATGCATGGATGTATATTTTACCAAAACTCTAACAACCCATCTGGAGTCTGCATCTAAATTTCCCACATGTATATATACAGCATATTGTAATCATTCAACAAGTGCAGTACAACACCTTTTGACAAGAAATTTGTGTTTTTTAAATTCAACATATGGCATAATAGTCATTTGTCTATAATATAATACCATAACACATGTTTAGCTACAAATAAAAGTGTTAGGCCAAAAAAAAGTTTGTCTCAGAAACCGTGCGCATTGCTATGTGAAAATGAATTTAACGTGTAGAGCTACGCGCTGGTCTTTCTCTTTTTTTTTTATTGAGAGTAATCCAGTGATCAACCGCCATCCAGGTTGCTGTCATTGGCTGTTGCAATTTTACCTTGAATTTTATGTTTTATTTCAACTGTCTTGACTTCTCATAGTTAAAACGGGCTGGATCGTACTTAGAAACTGGGCACTTCACACACTTCAGTTTAGTGATTGAATTAAAAAAAGAAATATTGCATACCGCATAGCTAATTTCTTTTTAAAAAATCACATACCACATAGCTTTTTTGCAAACAGTTTCTGAGACAAAAACTTTTTTTTCTTGGCCTTATACAGACTCTTTATATCTAAAAAAAGGGGGGAAATAATTTTATTAACTAATCCCAGTCATTCCAATCTATTCTGTAGGAAGTGAGTGATGTGTTACTTCATAAGCTAGTTTTGCTTAGAGATGGTCAACACGCCAAAGGTAAATATCGAATTTCCGAGGGTAATTTTAAGTGGCAAAACAAATGTGAAACCCCTTGATTTTCCTTGATAAATGTTTTGTAGAGCCGGTGTTCTACCTCAACAATAAAAAACAAAAAAATCAATTAATCAGGATATTTGATAATTTGGGGTCATAAACAGCAGAAGTCACATTTAGCACTTATTGGTGATTGATGGCGACACAGGGCTAAATAGAAATATACAACCCCTTGTGACAAATAATACATTAAAATGAAGATAATTACACTCTGAACACGATTCTGAAAGAAAAAATGAAAAAAAAGCAAATAGTTTTTGAAATAGGGCCATTTTTCATTTTTTTCATGAAAAAAACTAAGTCCTTAGAAATGTCATATGCGCATGCTCAAAGGGACCGTTCCATTTGTGCAATAGGGATTTTAAAAATATACCCATGATCATCATGGTAAACTTAAAGTAAATGCATTTAACAAATATAATAAATACTACGTATATTACTTTGTTTATAGTTCACACTTTATTATTAAATCAATTCAATTAAATCGTCTGAGCCTAAGGTAATCCTTTATAAAATAGAAACACAAATCAAAACACACAATTCAGTCAACTACTCCCTATCAGACTATACCATGCTGGCGAAAAATGTTCACACGTATTTCCCTATACTGAAATCTTGTGAATTCCAACAAAATATGAACAAAACATTCGGCTTTCAAGATAGTGCTTTATCTATATGATTTCAAGTTGACTTTTTATATTTCTCTTCAAAATACGGTCATTCTGATATGCAAACTCTCTGATTTGGAAATTATTTCCTTTTTTAGACAGAAAAAAATCAATTTTCCAATATTTTTAAGGTATTTGAATAATTTATTTTTGAACATTTAAAATCAGTAGTAAATATTCTTTAAAATAGCATCCAATTTAAT
>JXSR01S012440.1:41132-61215 GCA_000969725.1 Ophiothrix spiculata | reverse complement strand
CCCCCCGGGCCTAAAAGTAAGGCGCGTTCTATTGTTCATTTTAATATAGAGCATGCATACACCATAATATTTTTGAAAAGTGCTTTCAAATTTAAGAATTTACATTTTTTTTCTTTAAATCAAATGATTCCTCAATTCTTCAAACCTGGTGATTCTGGGGTGATTGAAATCATGATAATACTTTACGTTGAAATACAATTTCAAATTGTGTCTTGACATGGAAAAAAGAGCAGATTCTTTTTCCATTGTCTTAAAGAGCACAAGACCCGTATTCACTATGTGTTAATTCCATGGTTAGGTTTAAGGCTGGGGTAGACCTTTAACTAGCATGAGCTGTTTTTGTACTGTAACTCTCAAACTAATTGCATAAACCATATAACAGTATACATTTTTAGAAGCAGATTTTTACCCTGAACATGATAATGATATCAGTTTTTTGCAAAAATGCCAAAAACCGTATTTTTTGCCCCAAAATTTCTGGAAAGCATAACTAAAATTTGCCTTCGTGAAATTTTTGAACTTTTTTGCTTTTTGGAATTTAGAAACAAATGTCTAGGAATGGTTTTCTCAAATGTTTGATTTTTATCTTATTTTTTGAAAAAATGCCAAAAATAGGCCAAAGCGATGATCGGTGACCCCCATTTTTTATTGCTGAATTTTGAAGTTTAAACTCTTATGTAATAACTGGCAAAAAATAAACAAAATCTACAGGTAGGAACTTATCACCGCGATCGTCCTTAACCGCTCAATTCGTTCATCCAAATTTCAGGATTTAGCAAAATTTAGTATAATCAAAAAGAATCAATGCTACTTTTGCATTATACATATACCATTATTGGTATATTTTAATGTTTTTACAGGAAATGGATATACTACATAATTGTAGTTTGGAGGAAAGGGATTTTGCTAAATCGTACACTTCGGATATACCAAATTGATTTAAACCTTGGATCATATCTTACCCGTGCTAAGTGTGCTTGTAAACTATTTCGTGCGTCCATCGTCTCCGCTATGCGACCACTAAACGCCACATTGACATTGTTATACTGCGACCACATCTCATTGCCAGTCTCTTGCATAACGCTGTCAAGATCCGATCGTAAACCTTTAGAACCATTCCTCTCCCGTTGTGATCTAAGAATGTTGTCATTGCTAAATTTAACCCACGAGTCTGGAGATGTTGTACTGTTTTAAGAGAAAAGAATAAATCATGGTTAGTTTATCATGAACTATTGATAACATTTTCTAAAATATATATAAAGTTCTTCATCTTTAGATCCAATAATTTACTTCTCTTTAAATGTGTCCATCCTATTCATACTCACTCTATTTTGCAAGGTACTTTAACTAGGATGGACACACATTTTCAGTTATAAATTATAGAACCTAAAGATCGGGAATTCTGTAAATACTTCATCACTTTCGAAATGCTTATTACATATTTTTACCTTCAGATCTCTTAACTTGATTTATACATAAGTGCAAAAACAATTTCCAAGGAGTTCAATTATCAATGTTAATAGACCATATCTACATGTACAAGAACAGTGCCCTCTTAGAAAAAAATAATTAACAAACATCTGCCCAAATTTCAAATGTAATACTATTCTCGGACTAGCATTGCATTACTAAAAATAGAACCGTTTAAGCATATTATTTACATTATAGTCTGAAAAGTTTGCAAACATCATAATGGTTCAAATGGTCTCCGTTTGCACAGTACTTGCTACTGTGTACCAGACCAAACACGGTCTACAATTTCAAAATATTATGTTTTACAATACAATGTCTTTGTGTTGACATTGTTTTATTGAAGCCTCCCATGGGAGGCTGGTCAAATATTGATGTTTCGGAATTGATGACAATATGTTAAGGATTCTTGCTTGATTGATTGGAAATTAATATGGTGACAAAAGTTAGAGGCACATCATTATGATAACATCCAAAAACCAATAGTTACATGGCAAAACATTCTGTGGTTCACTAAATTGACACAGCATCCTAACTAAAGTAGTTTACTGTTCGTAAGTTAATTTATGTATTCAAAGTTACGAAAAAATAAATAAATAAATAAATAAATGTCGGTGCTTATATAGCGCTTTTCCAGAACTGATCAAAGCGCTTTACATTTATTCCGTTACCACTAGAATACAACAAGCTGCCTATTCAAGCGCTCAATAGTCATATTCCTAGTAACTCCCCATATAACGCTTGGGTCGACGAGGCAAGTGTGATAAAGTGATTTGCCCAGGTTCACAACACGTTGGCCCAAACGGGACTCGAACTCACAACCTCACGTTTATGAGTCCTGTCGATTTCCGCTAGACCACACGCGCCCACATGTGGGGTGAGGGGTGGAATATACTGATTGGATTGCAAAAATTTCAAATAATTTGTGAAATATGTATAGTTTCTCAATCGGAACATCAAATTCCAATCTAAAATTAGATGTTTGCCGCATAACTATAATTTGCATGCCCCTTACAAAAATTTTGAAAGAGGGATAGTAGAAACAGAATATTTTACCAAACTTGGGGTTACGTTTAAAAACTTAAAATTTCAACTCTTGAAAATGAAATGAAATTTAACAACCTTTTTGAACCATTTTCGTCTTAACCAATCACCAACTTACGTTTGATCGATGCCTTCAACCCCTCGGAAGAACCCAAGACCACTGCTATTGTTGGACAGTTGGTGGCATTTGTTGTCAATGCTAAGAACACGGAATTTATCCGTCAAATCTTTTTCTAACTCATGTTGTGCTGCCCGGTCCATACTGCAAAGACAAAATAACATGAAGGTTAAAAGAAAGTACACAAAATACTCTGAAACCTAAATGTCGTTACGTATTTACGATATGTATAATGACCAGTCATACATTGTTACAGTTTTGTTTAATTCAAAGCATGCAATAGCTAATGATTTTGTGGATTGGGTTTGCACCCCGGGAATTGTACTTAAATGTTAACTTATTCCTAAATTGAAAGGATACATTACGCTTTTCTATAAACAATGACAATACTTCTTTATCTGAATCACATGTTATATTCGCAACATGAACTTTCAGGGGAACGTAAACTATTAACATCTGCGCTTCATCCAGACACAGTAGAAACTAAAACTTTTGGCACATGTCAAGAACACAAAAATGAACCTCAATTTATAACTATCATTACCATCTGTATATGTGCTTGCTCCGAGGACTATAAGAATAAAATCGGAACCATAATGCAGAAACGGAAATTGCATTTTTAGACATCAAAAACATAGACATGATAGACTAAGAAAACGGCTGAAAACAAATCAATGATATGAGGCCCGCAAATGACAAAATCCGGAAATTATAACGTAGGAAAATGGTTGTGATTCAGTGCCTCTTAAAGACGCCAAAGACAAAATTATGGAAGATGCGAGAGGATATTTAGGAGAGGAGGAAATCGTGAGGCGTGTAAATTCACATGCATAAGTTTATAAATGCATTTACATAGCTTATTTAATAGGGGCTTGCAGGTAAAAATATCGATATTGTGTGAGCATGTTTCAAGCCTCATCAAACTGTCTTTGGGCATAAACAACCTATTATATAGTGCCGACTTCGCAAATGGTATAACTTTTATTTTTTCAAACTATACTGTCCATGGTCAATTGCATATTCCGAGACAGGTTTAAAACTGTGACGTGTTTTTCCCCAGTTTCCTTATAAATTACTCTTTTGGGACTGGCAAGAAAATTAAAATTTGGAAGCTTTCTGAACCGATTTTTGCTTGTCAATTTATTTTCAACCTTCATCACTCGAAAAATAAACTGCTCAACGTGATCATAATTGTATGTTACTATAAGATTTATTTTTGTATTTGACCCTATAATACGGTATAAGACAAAAGTTATTCCACCAACAACCTAAATTATCAAGAACTTCAGAGTTCCATGTCAAGCATTCCTGAGTCTGTGGTATCCTCTGATTCGTGCCAAGTATAAAGATTTGAAATTTAATGTTTTTTTGGTTAAATATCGTAAAGGACATTATTTTATAGAAAACGAACTTGGTACAGGTAGATTTATGGTGCATCCGGGCTCCTGATCAGTCATCGATAACTGTATCCATGGCAGAAACACAAATTGGTGACGTATCATCTCATCCATTCATAAAAGGTACCATTCATCAATTAATTATCGACATTGGCTAATCGATCGGTTTGTTTACGAGACAAATAGCACGTGGGAACATTGACAAAATTCGGAAGATGTTGATGACACTTAACATTGTCAATTACTGTCATAAAATAATGAAAACTTGGGTCCCAGTACGTCATAAAAGTAATACTTTTTTGCAAATTTTAAATCAGCTTCTGGTCAAATATAGCACTATTTTTTTTATTTTTTTCAAAGAGCTTGCATCGTATATACATAGGCCTAATAAAATTTAAAGTAACAAATATTGTCTTCAAATTACAATTAACTTGATGGCGACGCATTTCAGTGATTATCAAGTTTACTGTTATTTATCAATCTGATTATTTTAACTAATGTGAATTTTGAAGAAAATGGCAGATGAGCATGATGAGGTGACATTTTGTCCACGGATGTTTTGAACATGTTATGACAACGGTCCTCTTCAGACCATGGAAAAAAGAGATAAGATGTGTAAGATTCAATTGCATAAAAATTAAAAATCATGAGTCGTACCAACCAGATATCTTGTATACCCAAGTCTTGAAAAAAAAAGGTATTATGTAAACACCCAATTGTCATTCCAACATCCCATAAACATGATAAAACATACTGATCTGAAGATATCGATCTTCAAATCAAGCCGAGATCAGAATTTTATTGCTTTGTAAATAATTAAGTTCGGATAACTTCTGAATGGTAACTACGTGTATAATCAGTGGCCAGTGTTGCCGAGATATCAAGGAGAAATAAGTCTTTACAAACATTTATTGCCGTCAGATATGTTTTAGCGGTAAATAAAAAGCATTTAGATACATAATGACGTATTAGAAACAACAGTTTATGGATGCGTAATCGTCTTAGCTTTGGCAAAACATTAATTAGCTTTTGGCTTTAATACCTAATGAACAGTTGTCTTTACAATGTTTTAATGAATGACCATTCTATATAATAAAATGGTCTATAAAGTCTCTATTTTGCTCTTTGCTACCTGTTGCATGTTAGAATGTATGCAAAATCATTGAACATGTTGACATACCAATTAAACATATCATAAATTCCCCATATTTTGTGCTTGCTGTATATGGACAATAACATTTTTTAAACAATTTTAACACATTCTAAAAGTAATAATAATCGTAATAAAAGTATCTATTCGAGTGTCTTTTTTTTATCTAGTCAGACTTGTTTTGTTTATTACATGCTTTGGATACTTTATTGATAATATATTTGATGATATCCCCGATGACATCTTAACAAAAACATAATTTTACCTCAATACATGATATCCCTGAAAATGAAAATTCTTCACATTTGGCAATCATAATCAACGTCAATGATCGATAATTCATATTTACCTTAATTGTGTGTTAGCTCTGTCAATCATCTTCTTCAAGTGATCTTGACTTCTTCGAATTGTGTTCACCTCCTGCAATCAAAAATGAGTATCAATTAAACACCCCATCCATGATATGACAATTTAAAATGACAATAAAAAGTACTTGTACAATATTATACTCCGGTTTTAAGCATCTCTGAAAATCACCAACGTTACTTAGCCCTAAAGACAAAACGTTGTCGTCTACTCTTCTCCCGGGATACTTCTCTTCTTCAAGGATGCAACGTCCCAGAAGGGCACGTCAATGCCATAATATGACAAATTGAAATATCAGGTTTTTAATTATTTTTACTTATTTATTTCTATCTTACTTTATTATTTATTAGATAATTTAATGAATAAAGGGAACCAATTCTTACCCTCAGTAACTCTTTCTCAACTGTATCATCTACCAAATCAATACCTTGCCTCTTCTCACGATTGAACAGACATTCTTGAGCAATCTGTAATGGTCCCTCTGTCTCCTTCAAAGCTTGCTCTGTTCTCTTCTTCCAATTAGTAAGATCGTTTATTTCCTTGCCCATTGCGTCAAGTTCATGATTAACTTCAGATTTCCAGAAATTGATGTCAGCAAGCCGGTTACCAAGATTCTTACTGGATTCCTGTTGATTTTTGACTGTGCGAGCATCAGTGTCGTGGCAGATGCGGACATTTTCATCTCGGAGACGCTGCGCTGCTCCACGTGTAAGATCTGATGAGCGGTAGTTCTGATTATTGCTCTTAAACCAGTCTGATGGAGTGTATTTTGAGAAAAGTGCAGTGCGTGCAGATGGCATCAATGGAGGGACGCGGGAGACGACATCATCACGATATAAATGGCTTGGGTTCATCTCTGGAGCGCTGGCACTCATTGGCATGGACTTCTGAGCGCCTCTGTAATATGTACTTGGTTTCCATGGCAAATTTAAACTTTGGCTTACAACAAATGGTGGAGCATAACTTTTGTAAGAAGCTTGCATAGTGCTTTCTAGGGGTGGAAGGTAGCTTGTCCCTGTCCCAATTTTGGGAGCGGAGAAATAGCTTGCGGTCATCGTCTGTCCGTAATAATCCTGCATGGTGACTTTTTAGAGTCCTCTACACACAAAATTCCAGAAAAATAATTAAAAGACCGAATGTAACGCCAAATATATCCTGATTATCCAATATAATAATTACCAAGTTGCTACACCAAGTAGAATCCTATCATTCCTAAGTATCTGCCCCTCAAGAAACCGCGTGTATGTCGCGTCCCAAGCCAGTGTATTTATGATGCGGGAAATCCTTCGTCGTCTCGACCAGTTTTGTGTTTATAGATACCACAATCAACTACACGACGAGCCGGCTTATGCATATGTAAAGCGATCAAAGGTGGTTTCCAGCCTGGTTACTACGGACGCTATCGATTGATCACATTCTTTTCATTCATTGCAATACGATAGACACGACGTTTGAACTATAACCTCGGATATCAATATTGATCAAATGTGATTGTCAACAAATAGATAAAGGATTCGTTCCACCCCCTGGAGCCTGACAAAAGAACGCCTTAGCAACGGATAACATGATGGACATTATCAATTCACTAAGCGGCGCCCTTGCTTGAAGGTGTAAAAGATGTCATAATTACCAGTGTCACATAAGGAATCATGGGTAAAACTCTTCAGATTTATTTACGCTTTGACAAGAATTCAATCAATTTTTACTTCCATTAAAACTTAATAGGCTATGATTAATTAGGTCAACATTTTGTAACTTTTTCTGTGGTCCTGATTTTTTATCGCACCTATTTTAGCGTTTAGATCGCCAGGATCTTCCAAGTTAAGCACCTAAATTATTTTCCTTTTCATTATTATTTATATTTACCAACTTTTATATTGAATGCATTACAATATTTGATAATATCACCAAAAACAAGCCACCAATAGAAACTACCACTACCACCCAGCCTGGAAGCGTAGCATACAAATAGGCCCTATCTTAAGGGGTTTTCTCTAAGAAAGAAATACTCCATTTATTTTCTTGAAAATTTAGTATTTGGTTGATTTATTTGTGCTGATAACGATTCTAAAATAAAAAAAATAGGTCACCGTGCTCGTTTTTGAGATACAGGCATTTCAAAAAGTACATATTTTCCCAAAAAATCACCCGATTAACCATACAAAGTATAGGGGAAACTCCAAAATGTCGATCATTATGTGCTTGTAAAATAGAAAATCCTCCATTTAATTTTTTAATTTTTACATATGTTAAAGCACTTTTTGCGCTCTTCAAAATACTGAAATAAAAAAATATGGTCATCGGGTTAGTTTTCAAGAAATATGACAAAAACTGGCATTTTTTGGATAAAATTTGATTACTTTGATAGCACATCTGCGTCTGCATAATTTCCCGTGTATACATTACGGCGCTATGCGGCGCGTGATAAATGTGCATTAAATTTGCGCACGCAAAACAGATGCAAACATTTTTTTGATTTTTTTACTTTTTATGAAAAAAATCGTTATCCCGCAGTCGTAAGCAACTATATCTCAGAGAAAACCCCTTAATAACGAACACACAACTGAAAATATTTCGCTTCTTTTTCTCAACTTTCCTGGTAAAAAATTATCTAAATCACCGCTATTTACTAAGAGATAAGATAAGTATTTTCCATTTCTTTTCTATTCAAAATCAATTATAGATATTCTTTTCGTCTCCTTGTTTCCTTGAGCAAGAAACTTTACCCTACTTGCTCCGTGGTCGGACAGTCACGTAAAGCCGTGGGTCCCCTGTACGAATAGACTCCTTCATGGGGTATGCATGTTATCATGCAAGTACTTGTATCATTGATTGATTGATTGATTGATTTAAAAATACGCATAGTAATAGCTACAAATAAAATTAAACACACGAATAAATTTGAACATCTTCCTGGTACAAATTATATAGGACTATGTGCGATAGGAAGCAAGTAAGTAAGTTGAATTTTATCCATGGTTGAATTAATTGTGCGATAGGAAGCAAGTAAGTAAGTTGAATTTTATCCATGGTTGAATTAATTGTGCGATAGGAAGCAAGTAAGTAAGTTGAATTTTATCCATGGTTGAATTAATTGGAAAAATGGATACGGTATACTAAAATGAATTTAATCAAAATTTGTAAAACACCGTGACTGGTGCAAGATATCACAGGACAGTAAGGCGCGAAAGAAATATTCGATATAATCAGATTCCATGACGATAAGTTATGGGTTTTTTCCTCTCCTGTGTAATTATCATGGTTTTACTCCTATTTGTTCCCTCTCCTGTGTAATTATCATGGTTTTATCTTATATTAAATCTGTGATTTATTTTCACCACAACAAGTTGGCTTAGTACATTGTCTTTAACTTACAACTTAAATCTGTCACAGTTCTAGGTTACATCGTTCGTCTCAACGCAACTGTATATATTTACCTTTAATGTTAACACATTAACCCCACACGTTCACAAAATTGGCACAATGACACCATCACGTTGGTAAACATAACTCATTTGTTTCACTTGGACGAAATCCGGGTATTTTCGTTTCAAACGTTCATAACATTATTTATTTTCATAAAAACTTGGCGAAAAGTAGTTCAAATTTCGACCGAAACATTTAATAACAATCTCTTAGCACCGCTAAATTTATCATGTTTTTCTTAACATTCTGCCTTCGAAAGTTTTTGCTGCAAATAATTATGTGATCGATTTTATTAGCCTTTTAGGTTGATGAATGCGAAATACTTTCGATTTGTCCAGGTTCCCTTGTTAAAATTACAATCTAAAATAAATAAAATGTGAATATGTTGGCAAACAATTCAATTAATAGTTTCGTCTGGTTTTGATTGGGTTGTTCTGCTCTCACATTTGTCGGTAATCTGGAGAGAAAATGTTGAGAATTGGCACAAAAAAATTCTTACCAATTTAGTTTTTCTCCTTGTCCATAAGAATTCTTTTAAGATATCTTCCCGAT
This sequence comes from Ophiothrix spiculata, assembly GCA_000969725.1. Classification (NCBI taxonomy): domain Eukaryota; kingdom Metazoa; phylum Echinodermata; class Ophiuroidea; order Amphilepidida; family Ophiotrichidae; genus Ophiothrix; species Ophiothrix spiculata. The sequence continues at coordinate 51,692 of JXSR01S012440.1, read as the reverse complement.
CGTTATGATCACAGTAAGGTTGAAGAATATTTTTACTAAAAATTAGAACAACGCTTAAAGTGCAATAAAAAAAATAGAATCGCCTTTGCCTTTGACAAAGAAAAACTACGTCACAGTTTTCTCTGGTATGAACAAAATATTTCCATGGTCTCAGATTTAAGAACTGTCACAAAGCCATTGAAATCGTCTTCTTATCTGACCCAACACTATGTTCTTTATTATAAATTAAGGTACATGAACAGCATGGAAAGCCGAAGCTTCAAAAAACAGCAATAAACTGTTACTTATATAAATGTTAAATACCACGTATAGCTTTAATAATAATCATCTTTTCTTCTCGTAGTTGTTTTTCAGTTAAAATATAAATTGTCGCATTACAAAGCTAAATATTTACTTTCTCAAAACGTAGAAGTAAAAAAATACTATAATTCTATTGAAAATATGTATAATTATACTTTTGCGTAATTGTTTAACATTATAAGACCCTATAAGACCCTACATTAGTAATCCATACTAAATTACTAAAAAGATATTGAAAAGTAAATGCACGGTACTTTTATACATACATTTATCATCTTTTTCTGCACATTCTGCATTCAAAACTTTTTGCTTCAAATAATGTGATCGATTTTATCGGATTTGTTGATGAATGTGAAATACTATCGACTTGTCCCCTTGTTGAAATTATGCATGTTTGCAAATATAGGCTACGGAAACAATCCAATTAATAGTCTCGTCTTGTTTTCATTTGTTTTTTCTGCTCTCAAATAAGTCGACAATCCACACATGATCCAGGGAGAAAAAACTTATTAATTGGTGGCAACTCCTGCAGCTCGAAAACATTATACTGCATTAACATGATATGATTATTTTAGAAATTTCCAATTACTTATGATTTTGCAGAATTGAGATCAACCACCTTGGTGTAAAATTATTTCGAATAAACGTGATAATCTCTTTGACTACAAATTAAGGATAAGGGATAGAATATTAACTTAGGATTGTAAAATCCATACCAATTTAAGCTTTCAATGGCTAATTTTGATTTTTGTCCTAAGCTTCCTCAGATCAATCTTATAACTTTCCAATCGTTATCGCAGGAAGGTTGAAGAACAATTTTAATAACAACATGGACATATGTGACGTGTGCTGTCAAAACACTCACTTATAGGCAGAGTTTCATTTTTGAGTTTTTTCTTTATCTATAAACTAGCCATCTTCAGCTATCCGAGGGTGTTTGAATTTTTGGAAACGGACATTCCTAGCCAAAGTTACGTAATTTTGAATATGGCTTTGTCGAAAACATGAAATTGAGAAATCGGGCTTTATTAAAGATATTACATGAATTCATATGCAATTAAAAATAGCACATTTGCAGAAATAACATGCTCAAAAAAGTATACAAAAATATTTTCTGGATTGAAATTTTATTTCAAAATTCAAGAATTATGTTCAAGAAGGTTTGAAGATCTAAAAATGACCAAAATCCGAAAACAGTAAAATGTTACCCCTTGGTCTAATTTAGTCCATAATCAATTTTTATGACCTGCCCAGAAGTGAGTGATTTCGACAGCACACGTCACTTTTTTCCATGATAACAATAATAAAAAGGCGCTTCAAGGGTAAAGGGAATCCATCTGCTCAGGAAAATGTGAATCATAACTATTTTTAATCATGAAAAGATAAATAGTTTCCACTGCATTTGCGGGGACTCGAACCATGGATTATGGCAGGGGTTAGTCATGCATTACGAAGCGAGAGATCTACCGCTGAACTATCAAGGCAGCGTTGAGATCGTCAACTAAAATCTAAAACATAAACATTAGAATGCCGTATTTTTCTTTTGTTTTTTTGCCTCATTGGAATGCTCAATTTGTAAGTAAATTATGCAAATGCGTATCAGACAAAATGTAGATAATGTAGATACTTAAAACAGGCAATTCACAGCTTAATTCACGTCCGGTTTTTCGGACAAAACAACGCAGGTTTGTTACATTATCATTCAAAATCAACACAGCATATTTATAAAATATTGTTTGTAATTCAATAAGAAGTATCAAGCCTACAATCTGTCAAAATTTGAAACCAGTCGAATTGTTCGAACATCATAAAATTATGAGGTTTCGGCGAAAAAAAGTCAAGTTTTTTGAAGTAGTCTTTAGGCGTCATTTTGACCTTGATAATGGACGTGAAATCACTAGAGACTCTATTCAACATGAATGCCAAAATGTGTGATATTCTGATAGGTGTAAGTAGGTAAACACTTGCAGTAAACATGACATTCAGCCGAGCGAGACGTTTTTAGGGACTGTAGCCTTAAGTGCAATTATCACTTGAAATAGAAAAAGTATCAATTTAAATATTTACAATACTGGTTTTTAATATGAAACTAGACTAGTGAAAAAAATGGATATCGCATTAGCTACTCCTTGCTACATGTATCTACCAAAGACGTCGACTTTTATTTAAGACAATGATGTTTACTGAGTGATACAAAAATATGAAGATATTGTATACGACATATTGGTAATCGGATATTACAGTTGTAATGAGACTGAGTGTCTCCCATAACCAGAAATCCAATGTAAATTATAGGTGAAGATTTAGCATAAAGTCATGTTGAAATTGGTTTGGTGGTTTTTGTTTTTTTTTTGGGGGGGGGACCTGACAATGTTCTTCATCAAAATTAAACTAAGGTACATGAACAACAAGGAAAGATGAAGCTAATACATTTGATCATTACATTTCAACTCAAAAAAGAGCAATAAACTGTAACTCATAATGTTTAATACCGAGCATATGGTAACAGGGGTAACAATACTATACTGTCTTTTCCAAGTTCAGAGGTAAAACTACTTACATGTTATTAAAAAAAATAATGTAAACTATATACAATAAATCTTAAAAATCTTGAAAAAGCATAAGACCTTACCGAATATGTGTTTTTGAGTTTCATCCATATTAGTCATCAGATAGCTATCTACGCTATTAAAAAGATACCGGAACTAAAAACTAAATGCATATTACTTTTTGCTCATTGTTTCACAATGTATTACATGTAGAAAATACACAAATTACAAAAAAAAAAAAAATATAGATCCCAATACCAAGATTTTCACCCACTAATTTAAATTTTTAAAAATCGAAAATTCAGACCATATGTTCATGGGATAGGGGATGTGTTATAGTATCATTACACAAAATGTTGAAAACTAAATATATAAAAGCACATCTTTTTAAATTTATGAAATACCATAATATTAAATAACAAAAGGCAAAACAAAAAGAATAGAACGTTACCTTTTATAAAAATTAATTACTCATTGGATCAGTCAATTGATGTTCTTTTACTCGGATAGTAATGACTTGACATTCCATAAAATCTATATTACTCACTATGAAATTGATAAGACTTATCTTGTAGTCGTCAAAATGTGTATTTGAACCAAAGGTCCTCTGTTTGAATCCCATATACCAGTAATAGTATTCTTATCTTAAGTGTTCTTGCAATAAATGCCGCTGCATTGACTTACTTGAGACTCAAAATGTCTAATCTTTTAACAGTTTTGTCACTTATTCGATGACTGAAAAATAAGTCTGATTTAGAAAGTATAATTTACATTTTTTTCTAATCAATGCTGTGACAATCAACACTTTTTACCTTTATATTACGAAAAACATATGTAACAATCAAGCTTTTGAACCATTGATGCCAGAATTTAAAGATAGACCTACTCAGTATTCACTGTTTGAACTCCTCAACAAAATAAAATAAAAATTTATATGAAAAAGGAGCAGAAACCAGTTTCTTCCAGTGGTGTAGCCAGGGGTGGGCAAGGTGGGCGATTTGCCCACCTTAGAAATTTTTTTGAGAAATGTTGAAGACCTGGGAGAAAAATAAAGAGGGCAGGAAATTGCTTTTTTTCCCATAAAATGATGACAATTAGAGCTGAAAATTGCTAAAAAATTAGGTTGAAAACTTCATAAAGCACACTATTTGGCGTTTTTTCTTGAAAAACCCGGCCGAGTCGGCCCCTTGGAACCCCTGTAAAGTCGCTCGATAAAATCAATTGGAGAAATCTTGGTTGGTTTGCCCACCCTTGGAGAAAGGCCTGGCTACGCCACTGGTCTCTTCTTTACCAAGAGAGTGCTTATAAATGAAATTACCTACTAAATCATGAAAGCGTGACAACCTTTAATGCAAACACTTTTGAGCATCTCTTCATTTTCTTGGGAAATTTGGTTCCCCCAGATTTGAACCTGGGATCTCTCACATCCAGATCCCAGGTTTGAATGGGAAGGGGCATATTTACACTTAGGCAGTTTTCTTACTTTTCTTGAATCGGACTTTGTATGATTTGGTGATGTTAGGGCCAGAGAGAGAGAGAGAGAGAGAGAGAGAGATTGAGTATCATGCCCATTGGCAAAAAATGACGATTCAAGTATTCCAAGTAACCAAGTATTTTTACCATATGACTGCGATGAAGTTCTTGTTGTTGCTGTTGACTTCGAGATCCTTATTTTTAAAACAAAGTCTCTCCGTATTATAATTTATAGTAATGATAGGCCTACATATGAACATTGTCTTATTACAGGTGTTGGATGTATCTCAGAAAGAACAATCACAACACATTTCATATTCAAACTCACTTAATATTACCTCTCTATTGTCTTTTTTGTCTTATAAATATCAAAGCTTAGTGTAACATTACGCACTAAGAATGGCATATCTGCAGCAAAGTGTAGGTCAGACCTATGTGCATAGCTGTGGTCCCAAGCTTGGTTAGATTTATATAAACTCACTACAGCGCTCCTCCATACTCCTACAGTAAGAGACATGGGAGAGTATTAAGGATAACAGTCCCAGGTATCATCATTGTTAGCGCTAAACATAACACCTTTAATTTCATTTCAGATCAATATAAATCATCTAATTTCACCAGCATGTCCGGGATATTTTCCTGCGAGGGGCTTAGAGGGGCTTTCAGTATTTGGCAGGGGGCTTGAAGCCTAAAATCATCCAAAATCGGCTGATTTTGGATGATTTTTAACAAAGAGCAGGGGGCTTCAGCACCCAAAGCCCCCCTCAAGGACATGCTAGTAAATTTCTGAACTCATTATAAGGCTAAGACTACTTAAGTATAAGTATGAGGCATGTTGTACCCAGACAAGACATGTAAAATAGGCAGGATTCAAATGAATCAACAAATAGATTTTGGTAAATACTACTTTACCAAATTTCGTTGAAAATTTTGGTTACACAGATTACTGTTGAGAACATTTTTTTATGTAACAAAGACATTTGTAAGAGACATGGGAGAGTATAAGGATAACATTCCCATTTTTTTATGTAACAAAGAAATTTGTTTTCCTGCTGCCATTTTGAAATAGCACAATTATTTTGTTTTTTTGCAAAGGGGGTTTACAAGGCCCATTCCATATGAGCCCAAGTTTCAAGAAAAAATCCAAGAAGCTACATATCATAGTGCTTTGAGCAATTTTGTGTAAGCATGCACATATATAGTGCATTTCATCTTATAGGACACATCATATTTTGCTTCTGCATTTTGAATATCCAACAAACAAGATGAAGCAATATTGTTTTTTACCTAACACACATTTTATATCAGTATTGTTGTGTGTGAATTAGAATAACTGTTCTTTATTCAAAATGCAAGTTGTGTGAATGTTTGTGAATGTGGAAAAATCCTGACTTCAACAAGCATTTATTTTTTCAATTTCAATTGTGCCAAGTAAATATGCATTTCAGTATATAATCTTTAATCTTTTAAGATGCTACAAGAAATTAATACGTAGATACTTTAACTAATAATTTCTTTTTGAGCATACACCTTTATTCAGTTTCAATAATCATTTTCTTTTTAACTTTTCAAAATCTTATCGACTTTGTGTTATTCAGGAGTGCATAACAGTTGACCCATCATCAATTAGCTAGGAATTTGCATCATCCCTAGACTTTCCATAAAACCACAGAGATTTAAGTAAAAAAATGGCCAAATCTGATAAAATGAAAGACAAGATCTAACATCCCACTTACCTGAGGTCTTTATCATGATATCACATACTTCAGCATAATCTGCCTGAACTTTGTAGCCAGGATGAGATAAATTACTTCTGCTGTAGAAGACATATGGATTACCAGATGACAGAGACTGTCTATTGCTGGATGACTTCACAAGGAGGTGAGAAAACTGGGCTATTTGCAACTGGTATTCAAATCTAAGCAAACCCTATTTCATTATAAAAGATATACAATATCATGAAATTGATAAATTGCAAGCAAAAAGAAATCTAGTTAAATATGCACATATATTGTATGCAAGATCTTCCTTGTACTATAGATGTATTTTAATGACACAGACTACTCAAGGCAGGGGTGCCCCCCCCCCCCCCCCCCCCCCTTTTGATCTACAAATTGATACCCAATAACGGGATTTTGTGGTACCACGGTATTATCTGTTACAATTGGCCAGGTATATGTATGAAGTCAACTGACAATTCATTATAAAGCTTAAACAGAGAAAAATAAAAAAAAAATCATATGCAACTGTTTATCTCAAACCAACCTTAATTGCAGCCTCTTGTTATTTTCTCTTTTTTAAACATTTACAAAGTCCAAGTATTATCAATTAAAATGACACTTCATTGAACTTCATTCAATTTCCTGAAGTCAAGTTATGGTTTGTCAAAGGTTGTCAGTGAGTAAAAGACGAAAGTGAGATAATCAAAGATCAGTATGCCCTATATTTTCTGTTGATAGTCCTCGGAACATACAAATATATTTCACATTTCCAATCATTTTTTGAAATGAAACTTTTCCCTCGGAACACACAGGTATATTTCATATTTCTGATCATTTGTTGAAATGAAACTTTGTAGGTATGTTGAAGTAAGCATTAGGATTTTGAGTCTGTAAAAAAAAAAAAAATTGCCAAATTATGACCTTTGCATGTTTTTTCACCTGTAGTGCTAAATGAAGTTTGCTGCGCTTAAGCTGTATACGAATGAACGAACATACATGACAACTTACCCATTGGCGTAGCCAGGGGGGTGCGGAAGGAGAGCGCACACCCCGGGGTCTACAGCCAATAAAAATGGAATAAAGAAAAAAGAAAGAAAAACAATCGGAAACTTAACAACGAAAAAAGTATGCAGTAGTCCTAACTGCTAATAATATATTTGGCAGCCGTCCGATATAGGTAGGTGCCCCTAGCGGCCCCCTGGACCCATCGCCATTTTGGACTAGGACTTGTTGCGCACCCGGGATACGTAATCCTGGCTACGCAGGTGTCACCCATCCCCTCTGTTGGGTATCCAAGTGAGCAAAGGGAGCACAAAAGATGTCTGGAAGATTACTTGGATATACAGGGCTTTTTTCTTATGCAGCAGAAAAAAAGAAGGAATGGTAACTCTCCCTTTGTAGTACAAGGGTTACATTAGAGTTGAAATCCACTTTGCAGAAATGTGCTGTAATTGACCGAGGCATTGCCTCACTCTTGTTCAAAATGGTCAGCCTTCTTTATATCGATAAGGTAACAGACTTACTGTGATGGAGGTAATAGCATGATATGGCTCAAAGAAGAGAGATTGGCATTGTGTCTTGTGCACACAGAACAGTCCCTTCTGTACGGAAAGCTCAGCTCTGTCAACTGTTCTCAGTGTACATCAGTGAGTTAATAATAACTTGTGGGTAAAATTTGAGATGATTGATCCAACAAATGTAACAACATATCGTCATATGAGTGCAAGAAAGTCGTATCTGCAATGGCTGCCCTAAGTTATATTTATTTTATGCCTTAATCCCTGAAAATTTCCCTGTCTAATGTCAGTGGTTCTTGAAATGGTTCTTCAGGTGACACCATCACCTGAAGAAAAATTTCAAGAACCACTGACCCAAGACTGGGGATTATACAGTGTACAATCCAAATTTATGACAAATGGCAGCTATTGCAGATACGACTTTCTTGCACGCACATGACAATATTAAGTTATATATTCTATTGAGAGATTAAATTTACTTTTAATTTCTTACAATATCCTAATGCGTATGTTTTAGCCTGCCAGCTGACGCTGACGGGTGGCATCAAGAGTTGCTGAAGATTGTCTTGGTCATACTTAGAAAGACATTTGATCAACAATTACCTTATAATTGTGTTTCCTCAACACAGCAGCGTGGTCTTCTGCTAATGCTAAATACAATCCTCTAGTGCTGTTGATATATGTTGCATTGCCTACTGAAATGGACGGAACAGTCTCATACAAGTCTTTACTGTTACCGTGGATAGTGATCTTGTCAATGGTCAGATTTTGCTCCAAAATGGTGACCTTTTCCCTGTAAGATTATAAATAATAACACCATGTTAGCCGTGCAATCTTCCACTGAGATGAACAGAGTATTCACCAATTAATTTATTGAAAAAAGTTTTAAAATGGTTTAAGCGCATACAACTTGTAAAATATGGGAACAAGAGTCAAACATTAATAATAATAATAATATATGGATTTATTGAGCACCTTTCCAAAATAGATCAAAGAACTTTACAATTTAAAAATACAGATTTACAATAACACGAAGAAATACATATATGTACGAGGGGGTATCAAAAAGTTTTAAACTTTACCCAGAAGAGATCACGCAAGGAACGAAATTTAATTATGAGATACTATAGGCATCTTTTCATAGTCAATGTGCAAAATAATACATTTCTCCCACTTTCAACTGATTGTCTACATGCCGTTATTGTAGGGATCCTCTTTATTGAAAAAATCTGATTTTATATTTCAATGAAAATCAACAATTCCAGGTCAGCCATGTTTTTTACACCATTATGACGTCATTCATGGGCCGATTTCCATAATTTTGGTATCAATGGATAGAGGAAACCCTACCTATTACTATGGTATCAGACAATTAAACTTTGGTGGTGCCAATAAGATTTACTGGGCCATGTTACCCTTCAAATGCAAGGAATTAATTACCCCGCATGTCTCAATTTCCTCAATGCAGCTTATATTTTAAGCAGGTAGATAGATGACATCGATCACCCTCTGTAAAGAAAGAAAAACTACCTATGAAACAATTTTTACACCATAATGTACATGAAGACGAGTAACTATTCGGACAAAATTTCATTGATATACCTCAATCCCTTCTGGGTAAAGTCTAAAACTTTTTGATATCCCCTCGTACATACATTCAGAACAAGACAAATAAAATCTTAAAAACACTTTATAAAAACACATGAATGAGCATAAAATCATCAGGGGGAAAATACATGATAAAAATACCTACACTTTTGGAAAAAGATAGGTTTTTAAAAACTTTTTTAAAAGCTTTCACATTGGGTGCGGAACGCAAACTAAGTAAGGGGAAGATTGTTCCAAAGCCCCGGCCCAATAACACAGAAACTTTTGTCACCAACACTCCGTTTAGTTAATGGAATGGCAAGGCGAGATTGGTCTTTACTTGACCTCAACCCTTGACGACCAGAAATGTAACAAGAAATAAGATCTTGAAGGTACAAGGGAGATGATTCATGGAAACAATTGTACACATGCAATAAGACCTTGAACGCTACTGTTTGCTCGACTGGCAGCCAGTGTAACTCACGTAAAAGAGGAGTAGCGGATGCACATCGCGGAACACGGCGGATTAGGCGAGCAGCGTGGTTTTGGAGTTTCTGCAACCGGTTGATTTCAGTGGATGATAAGCCAGCATGCAGCGAATTGCCATAGTCGAGCCTAGAAAGGATGAGAGATCTTACTGCAAGTGCACAAGTTGTCTGATCAATGTAATCACGAATTCTGCTAATATTACGTAAATGAAAATTAATTCTTCTGCATAATGCACTTACATGATCTTTTATTGTAAGATAATTATCAAAGAAAGTGCGAAGATTTTTAACAGAACGAAGGGGTTCGATTACTGACTCACCAACTTTCAGACTTAAATTGGATACAGTTGCTACTTGCCAAGGCAATGAAACAACGAAACATTGCCTAATTTCTAATTACTCTCGGGTATTTTCTCACTTTTCTCAAAAATGCAAGCACATTTAAAATGGTTTAGGGTTTGTATCTTACATCAGTCAAGGATTCTTTTTAGCTAAAAAACTCAATGTTGATAGAGGTGACACTGAGGATGAAAAGTGGATCAGGAATTGCCCCTTAAATTGCTTTTTAAGAAAATTACCTACAATACATTGACTTTTAGACAAATGAGGTATATTCATCTGATGAAAAGCAATAATTTTGCAGTACCAAAATATATAAAAGGCATAAAAAATGAGGTGGTTTTGTCACAGATGAAAGTTGTGAATAGGAAAAACAAAAATTTTGTAGGCTACATGTACATATTTCGACCCGTTTTTGCTGTGTTAACTTTTTTTCAAACCAAATTTAGATACGTATCTGAATTGTGAGTTCCGCCAAACTGACTAGGAATGTAACAGACTCATGAAGAAGGAGGTGCCAATCACCGCACTGCAAATATAATTAGGCTTATTACTTGGAAAGAAAGTTTGGCACTCTGACCTATGC
>JXSR01S012440.1:0-10442 GCA_000969725.1 Ophiothrix spiculata | reverse complement strand
ATCTCCTGAACGGATTGACCGATTTTCAAAATTCAAACGGTTTTTGAAAGCTGATCACAAGTTCTTTCCATCTACCACAATAAAAACATGTTTAGCTTACCTTATTTTTTTCACCTGAACTGGCTTATATCATTAGGCCTATTACTTTTTATAACCAAATAATTTATTTTCCTGGAGTTTCTTTGAAATTGGATTGAAAACACAGACAAATTATGAGTGATTAGGCCTAAATGATTTTACAAAAGTATAAGGGGAAAAAACATGGCGTACTGATTTTCGACTGCACTTGCCTTGTATTTTGAGGCATGCGAGTGCGATAGCACACCATCACACACCTCTTGAAGAGTGTGGTTTTCAGCACACCAAAATCTGGTGAAATTATACACAATTTAATAGATCTATACAAAATGCACACCGGAATATCTTGAGAAGTGCTATTTGCAGCACACCAGATATTTTCAAGCCCTACAAAAATGCAACTGGAGTCCAGCAACAATAAAAAAATTCATGTGAATTAATGTGTTTATATTTAGGTTTAATTAAGCATCAAAGTTCACACACCATACTAATTATTAATGTTTACATAAATTTGTGCTTTTTCCATAACAGGACTCGTCAATAACTTTCTAGAATTGATATTTGAAGACAACCATGGCTGCTAATGGAAATGCATCCTTTTCTGGGGGACAGGACGAGAGTCCAGCTAAGAGGCAAAAACAACCAGTACGAGTATGGTGTGATGGGTGGTAAGTCCCTTATGGTTTTAAAGATGGATCCAATACACCATTATAGATTAGATGTCCCTAATACCAATTGATAACCTGCGTAATAGCGCGATCCAATCTGGTAAGATTATTTCTACTTTTACGCAAACTACTGCGCGGTCATTATCAGGTAACAATGACTTCTGTTAATGACCCGCGTAGCGCGTATGCTTTAAACACAGCATTACGCGCAGGCAATGATATTGCGAGGTCGCGTTTGACTAAACGCAACGCGGACGCAGTTGCCTAGACCGATCGATATTTTAGCAGATGGCAAAGAAACAAACTAAATAAAATTATGATTTTCACCCGTTTTTGGTCAAAATCAGTAAGGATTTTAAAGATAAAATTACGGTTATTAATGACAATAATAACTTTACACCATCTTTTAATTCGGTCATTGTTTAAAATCGTTGGTGTTTGTTTTGTGCCTCGTTACTTTTCTCCGGGAGCTATGCTCCCTCAGAAAAGTACCTCGGCCCAAAACAAACACCTCCGATTTTAAACAATGACCTCAACAAAAATGGTGCGCAGTTATTATTGTCTAAATTGAGGCTTCTCAAGATCAGGTGCTCATACCCTACCAAATATTGGATGCATGTTATAGTTACATAAGTATAAGTATAATTTATTTCTTCCACAAATGCAAAATTACAAAATAAACACATAAGAATATTGACTGCTTTGAGGGCAATTTGAGGGGCATGGTTTTTCGCTGAGGGCATATTCAGGGTTTTGAGATCACCGAGGAGATATAATTTTAACCATACCCCGAACAAAAAGCAGTCAATATTTGTTTTATATACCATATATATTTTGGTCATCTGGTTGGTTAAAAGAACCGTCTTAACACTTAAAACGCCCGATAATGATGACCGTGCCGTATTGTGCGCAGAATGAATTGAGCGGGTCTAGTGAAAAATATGCCCCGGGCCTAGATAAATGCAAGGCCTCACTTTATTAAAAGTACAGGAATCTACATGTATATGAGGTATATAAAACACTTTACAGGGTACTTGTAAGGAAACATTGATGTGCTAGTCGCCCAACCGATGGTTATGTGGCTCACTCAAGCGCACCCACCAATATGAGTCTTGTTGTATATTAGTCAACTCGATGCTTTCAGTTTAGAGCATGTTTTAATACATGTTCCCCCCCCCCCCCCCCCCCCCCCCACCACCAACAGTGAAGATTGCATTCCACCATTTCCTTTCTTTTTCTTTCTTTCTTCATGATATTTTGAGAGGGTCCGTACCCCGCTCGAAAAATTTAGGGGTGGGGGGACATGTTCCCCCCCCCCCCCACATGCACCACTCGTCCAATGCTCAGTTGTTTAGGGGTCAGTGTTTCCTCTAACTTAGCATTCTGGCCTTGTGCCAAATGATAATGTTAAAGTCACTGATAGCTTAAATATGAGTCAAGAATTTTGATGAAAAAAAAATTTAACTGGAAGAAATTAATGTTGTGAAACTTGAACCTTTAATTTTTGTTTTCTTTTGAGGAGTTGTTGTTGTTGTTGTTGTTTTGTTTTGGAAAGCCTTGCACCAACATTTGAGCTTCTGCATCAATCGAGCAACATACAGCCTTAGTGGGAACACTGGTAGGGGCCATCTAATGGCACTTAACTTGTCATGTGTTCCTGCTGAGACCTTAAGATGCGATCACATAGAACTATACTATTCGGGTAAACGGTGCATGATTTTACATTGGCACACACGTATAATCAAACATGTGAATTTTATGCTACCGGGTTACATAAGAGGGCACTATTCGAAAAAAAAACCCGCATAGCTCGCCGTACCTGTATAACATTATAGCCATCGAATAGTGTATAGCGAATATCGTATACTTCTATCATGTGATCGCATTCTTATGGTGCGCCATTGGCGCAGTAGCTTAAAAGATTGGCGCAATAGGGTTTTTTTCTGAAAATATGTGAGAGAGATGTTTTTCCTGCTTATTCGGCCAATAATCAGCCCCAACTAGAGATTTTTGCGCAAGCTCCTATTGAAGTTTGTAAAAATTGGTCATGTTATTAAATAGTAAAAATTGACCTAATTTGTTTTTGTCTTATTCTAGTTATGACATGGTACACTTTGGTCATGCAAACTCCTTGAGGCAGGCAAAACTGATGGGAGATTATCTGATTGTAGGAGTACATAATGATGGTAAGTTCACGTCGGATAGGTGCATATATCTATACATCCCACCATGATTTTAAAATTAAATGCTAAATACCCTGTCATATATTATCTCATAATGGATCCCAGTAATGGATAGCCAAACTTCTTTATTTTGGAAGTAAAATTACACTCTTTCCCTCACTTTTTCTAACGCCACAAATTAATGACTAAGAATTCTTTAATATAAATGTTACAGTCATATCAGAGAAGAAATTGTTGGTACAGTACAGTGAGTATATAGGAAGTCTAAATACACTTACTAATGGTGGGATATCAATTTTTTACTTTCTCAAAATTGTGTTCCTCTGACATTAAATTTTATATGCAATGATCAAATGAGTTTTAAAAACTCCCCGCTTAATATACTGCATAGTGATTGCTATGTAGCTGTACCAATGAAATATATCTTAGATAGATGGTTGCAGCAGGAATGCTCCTGATCAATGGGTTGTCTCGTATTCTGTTTATGTGTTTGTGTGTTGTACCGGAACCTTCTGCCACGGGTACTTGGTTATTAAAACTCTCGGTTTATCTGAGAGGCCGGGTAGCTCAGTGGTTAGAGCGCTGGCATGGCAAGCAAGAGGTCCGGGGTTCGAGTCCCTGTCCGGCCAGGATTTTTTTCAAATAAAATGAAATCCTGGCCTGTTTGTGATTTGTCTGATTGTTATTAATGTTCTAGCGTACGATGCGTATTTCTCCTTTCCCTTACTTGTTGGTTGCATTTAATTTTTGTTCATAGTGTTATTAAATGGTCTATTAGAAATTGAAAATAATATTGTGTTCGCTAAAAACTTTAAAATATACATTATAATGGGAACAATAGACTGATTTGACTGCTTTTTGATTTCAGTGGTTTATTACATACCGATTCCACTTATTCGTATATTTAACATGTAGGCCTACTCCTCCTTTAAAAAAAAATGATTTTTAGTCACAAATATTGTTTTTGTGCATAATATAGCAGCTTAATTATGAATTGAATTCAAGTAGTCAATACCGTTTGTATTTCCAATTTCAGCTGATATATTTAAACATAAAGGGCCACCAGTGATGAATGAAGAGGAGCGCTACAAGATGGTCCGAGGCATTAAATGGGTTGACGAGGTCGTAGAAGGTGCCCCCTATATTACACAACTAGAAACGCTGGACAAATACAATGCAGATTTTTGTGTTCATGGAAGTAAGTTTGCCTTAATTGTATATTATAGAACTTACTAGGGAGTCAGTCTTAAATTTTGGTCTTAAATGTTAAACCACAGCCCTCATGACAATTGCAAACCTTGACAAAACTATTGTTATATTTAAATGGCAGTAGTTTTGCTTTGTCTTTCCAATTAGGGAAGATAGAGAAATGTGGAAATAAAAGTAAGCCGTCTGATTGGCTGATCTTACGCACATTGGGACTGTCTCCCAAGATCTTGTCAAAATCAGTCCGGTATTGTATGGCAAATCAATTCAAAGTTAATAATACTTTATTATAGTTTATTGTGTTTTAAGTGTACAAGAACAGTACAGATGGAGTGTGCATATTTGAAAAGTAGAAGGAAAAAGATTAGTATTCTGACATTGTCTCAATAATATACAAATAGACCAAGGTTCAAGGTTCTTTATTATTTCCATATATACATATATCAAAAAGAACAACAATATATGAAGATGCGGCTGGAAGGCCAATAAGGCCCGTAAATAGTCCACCCCTATACAAGAAATTACAAATTAATGGCATTACAATAACACATGAAAGAAAAAACATCAAATCACATATATAACAAGACAATGGACAGGCTCAAAAATTAGTCATATATTTGTATAAGATTATATTTGAGTGTGCTTCGAAAATGTTTATGCAGTTATGCATTGTTTTAATGGTTTTGTGAGTGAATTCCAAAGGACTGGTCCGCTCGTTCTTATGCAATGGTCTGAGAAAGATTTCTTATTTCTTGTCAAGTTATAATAATCAGAATGCCTTGTTTGATAGTAATGTAATCTAAGCACAAACAGATGTTTGTAAGTTCCCCCTTAGAGATAATGTGGCAAAACAAACAAAGGGCTATACACCGGTGACCGATCTTTATAAACCCAAAAATAAATGTTTCCAACAACTTGCATATCCAAATTAATTCTGGTACTTATTCAATGCATTATTTCTATCCATATTTTTCTTTTGACCAGATGACATAACACTGGATTCCGATGGCAATGACACCTACAGAATTGTCAAAGGGGCTGGCAGATACAAGTAAGTAGCGTTTCAGTCTGGAGAAATTGCACTGATTATACGTTGATAAATGAATGCATTGATTAAATATATTTTAATCATTCTATTTCCATTTTGTACAGCTTTTGGGTTTTTTAATTGTCAAAAAGTAAGGCACTTTAAAATGCATGTTGTTATTATTATTGCCTTTTTACTGATTTAGAAATCTTTTGTTTAAAGGGACTTTGCAAACTTTGCAATTAATATCTAGATCACAGTAATGCTAAATTTGACCGAAGCTTCCCAACTTTCCATTTCAGAGAATGTCAAAGAACAGCAGGTGTGTCTACAACCAATCTTGTTGGAAGGTTAGTATACCAACTCATCATGTGACTGCAAAAGAGTTGTATCTGCAATAGCTGCCTTTTTCATAAACTTGCATTGCACACTGTGACCAGTCTCAGGTCATTGGCTCTTGAAATAGTTCTTATGCATTTTAATGATGACGGGTTAAATGAATATCACATGAAGCAGCCATTGCACTCTTTTGAGAGGAGGAGCTTGCACTCACATGACAAACTAACAGGGTCCTGTGATTGGCATTGACATAAGACAGGTGGTAGAGGGATATGAAGCCCTGAAGATCCTCTTCATTCATACCTTGCATGCCACTCCCTAAATCCCAAATTCTAGAATTCGTAGGCTCTTTTTAGATAATTTTAGTTCCCTAGACCCTCATTGAAACCAAATTTCAGATGTTTTTTGGTTCAGGAACTCAAGTTGGCCCCTCATATTAGTTTTAATGGGTCACTTTTAGGGTCACTTAAGTTCTTAAGCCCCTGCCCCCTTTAGAATCCATCCTTAGTTCCCTAGACCCCTGTTTCAAAGATCAGTGCTGCATACTCCTACCAAAACTGAGGTTGAAGTTGATCGAGTTGTCACAGCCCCTGGCCACTTGTTACTGAGTATAAAAGCTCTTGACAGTCAATTGTTGGCAAAGATGTGGCTCCCTTGAGCAAAAAATAAGTGTTGAAGGTGAGACAATCCCATTAACATAATGCTAGGCGTCAGTAGACTTCCTCACCGGAATTAGAACTTCTCACCGGCTAGATTTTTTGATATATGGATAATTAGACCATCTAGGTAAAACATTTTTACATTTATATTCAATTCCTATTCAAATCCAAATACAAGTATAAAGAATTTCCCATTGAGTGACAAGGATCAAATTATACCACATTTCTAGCTGGGTATTTCTGAACAGAACTTCTCATTGAGGACAGGAAGTCTAGTGATGTCAGGTCTAACTATAATGATGTCTGGTTCAATAGCTTCAAATCCCGTATATTAGTTAAAGGGCACTTAAAAAAATTCAATCTGTTGCATGAGGACCCAGAACAATTAGGTCTAGCTGGTTGCTATTTTTCTAAATAATGATTACAAACAACCCAGGCTCTGTTGCCAATTGAGTTTTGAAATGGTCACTTTCATTTTTTCATCCATGTAAGAGGACAGTGTTCAAATTGTTGGAAGATTACAACAAAATTATGACACCATTGAAATTCTTGTAATGTCATATACCATTTGCAATCACTTTATTTGAAGGATTCTCATGCGCTGAATTATTCACACCTGCCAAGTAATTGTGAGTGACCCAATACTCCCACCAAGTCTGATAACATCTTAGAAAAATTTTGAGATTTTTGAGATTCCACTCAGGCAAGACAGCCTTTACCGAGAATCAAACCCGGGCCCAAGGTGGGCAAGGTAAGATCATTAATCCCTAATCGGATAAACAGGTAGCGGTGTTGCTCATTCGATCCTGGTCTCGGTGCTGTATGTGCAATTGGTTAAAAGTCCAAACTTGCTTAAGCAAGTTTTCCTCCAGGCACCCCAGTTTTCCTCCTGCTTCTAAAACTGGCAAATAAATCCTGATCACTTTGCTGGTGAATTGAACATGTGATTCGTGATCAAATAAATCCAAGATGGTTGTGCTAATAAAGTCTGTCTTAATTGTGCTCTATATCCCTCCAGGATGCTTTTAATGACAAAAACTCATCATTTATATGAACACACTCCGGGAACTGGGGAAGACAAGACTGATGATAAACCAGAAACAGCATCGGTAAGTATGCAGTGATGTGCCATCTTGGTGTTATCTGTAACCATTAAAGGGGCTAGCCTAATTATATAAAAACTGGGACTGTTCCTGGTTAAAATTAAAGCTAGCCCATCAGAATACAGATTTTTACTTAGGAGCAACCACTGTTACAGGTGAAACCATCACCCTTCAGTTGGATTGTGATACATGTAGCTAGACCTTGATCCCAGGTGGAAATGACATCATCAGATGTTGAAGAAGGCTGACCGTATAGAAACTTCTTTGCATCAAGGTTTGCATCACAACCAAGAAGTTGGTGGTTTTGCATGCAATGTTGGTTGCTCATAAGTAAATACCTATAGTTGTGGTACTCTAGATCTAATTTTAACTTTATTTTGCCAACCAAGATGATTGGGTGTATATGCAATTGCTACAAGAAAACTCATTTTTTATACAAACATACTGGAGGACACAGGAAAGAAGAGGACAAAAATAGCCCAGTCCCAGATACAACATTGATAAGTATGCATTTATACATAAAACAAAAAAGATTGGCACAAGAGGTTGGGAGTTCAAACTTGCTAGTAAATTTTCTTTTTTTTTGTCATGTGCATATTTTTTTCTTATTGAATGATAGAGATTGATAAAGCAAATGAGTTGTTTAGTCACACTAGGTTAAATGAATTTATGTAATAGATGAGGTATTAATATATTGAGCCTAATCATTCCAGGTTATTTGAAGGAAAAGGTACACTGATTTCATTTCCAATTTTCAGAGATCCATGGAATTTTCATTTTTTCCTTCAGATTTTGTAAGTTGTTTATCATTCACACTATATGAGTTATTTCATAAAACATGTCAGTAAAAAGATTGCGCCCAGCAAATTCAACATCAACATCATCCCCAAAGTTAGAGTGAGGTACGAAACATTTAACAGATACTACATGGTTATAATGGAGAAGTGGAACAATCTATATGTCTGTTGATCCTGGTTATGGGACTATAATTGTATAATGGTCATGTAGACATTAGGTAAAGGTAATGGCCTGTGTTTCTACAGGTGCGAATCTTCTATTGCTCTCTTTTCAAAGCAATTGGACCAGACTTCAATTGTTATATTTGCAATGAGGGATTGTAATACCTCCTCCATGCTAGTCTGCTACCTTCGCAGCATTGAAAAATGCCGGTACCTCTTTGACACCTTTGTCTAGAGGAGCACTTGAGGGTATGTATCTTGCTTGAGGACACTACACACTACACACCCCACTCACCAGATTTGAACCCATGACTCTCAGTGTCTCATGATCAAGATATAGATTTCCGTACTTCACATTGTACCATGTAGTATGAAAACTACACCTCAGTGACTGGACTGTTATTGTACTAGTACAATATAGCAAATTGACTGGAGCTGTTCAGTGCTGAAGTCATTAAATCTTCTACAAATCTATTGTACAAGTTGCATGTTACAGGTGTGTGTGCGATCATATAATGGTAACGAATATCAGTATTTATACACTTGCTTGCTAATTGCATTTGGATGTTCTTGATTTTTAGGAAATTTAATGGCTTCAGTAATGGATGCTAGTACATGTGGCTAAATCATTCTTTTGGAAATTTGCTCAGTTAACTTGAAGCAAATGTTGTTTTTCCCAAATGTGCATGTTGTGCACCAGGCCTAACTTTCACATAGTCTACTTGATAAAGATTGTGTTTTAAATAAGCTCCCTGTTTTGTGGGTTTTTACTCTATAATGCGTGTTGTCAAGGTTATTTTGTACGTGACCCTCTGTATTTCTTGCAGTTGTATGTGATTGATTGTTACCGCAATCTCTTGCCTGGGGAAATTGACCAGTCATCATGATCATCATGTTTGGTTTTTTTTTATAATTATGGCTGCGAACGTTTGAATATTATTGAATATTACTGACACAGATTTCAGGGAGCTTATATTTTGAAGATAGAGTTAAGTGAAGGTTTGGATTGTTATGTGTTTTATTTAACTTTGGTAATTGGTGTAAATAGCAAATTTTTATTTTGTGTATATGGCACAAAATATGCAAGACAAAAACAACAATTGAATCAAGTATAGAATAAATGAACATTCATCCATGAAATAAACAAACTCATAACCATTGATAAATTTTTTTAAACTATTTTAATACAAAATTTTGGTGTGTTTTGGGTCATAAGGAAACTAAAATCATCAAAGGGTTTAACTAAGCATATGGAAGTAAGAATTGCTCACAATATTTTAACCCATATCTTCACTTTTTGTGCAGAGAACAGTTTTTGTGACAGTTGAAGCACCATTACAAGAAAAGCCTCCCATGAATATATACTCTGATCATCAGTAAACTAAAATAAATCAATTGATCTGAGCGAAGTCATCACCAAGGCCCATTATCACAGTTAGTTTGCTTAGCAGCATTGGCCCTGCACAAGCCTATAGCCAGGGGGTTATTTACCATACAAAAAGCTCACATTTTGCTGCAAATTGGCCAAAAATGGCCTTTTTCCATAAGGGTAAGGGAGGTTAGGTCCAGTTTGGTCCACTTTTGCGGTTCCGCACCTCCGTCCGCACCCTCCCAAGAAAAATTCTCTCTACGAGCCTGGCCTACATGTGATATCCTATTGAAGTGGAGTTCATGTAGTAGCTCACCAAAACCAGTGCTGCCATCAGAAACTATTTGTCATTATATTGCTTCACATAGTCAATGTGCTCATCTAGCTGCACGAAGGTAATAATATTTTCCATGATAGCTACCCAATATGACTCAGGTCATCAAAAATAAATTGTTTTATCAAGGATATAAACTACCCATTGGCCTTACCTGGGCTTGTGTCTGAAACCTACAAATTAGGTAGTCTAGCCCAAGTTTTCTCGTTCAGTTGTTTCAAATATTATTATATGTCAAGTTCTATACACACACACAAAATACTTAATGTCAAAAAGTATATCCCTATTTTAAAAGATTTGTGTGTTTTATAATGGATGCTTGAAGATTGTTTGTATAAAAATGCATCAATGGAGTGTGGGCGAAACAGGTACAGAGAGCTATTAATTACATTTGATTTCGTAATGTCAATACCCCAAGTGATATTTAGCGGATGATTGATCTCTGAAAATGAAGGTTGATTTGTATGTTTTTCCAATGCCATAGTCCCAGATAATATTAATGTAATGGTTTGATAAT
>JXSR01S012437.1:8957-19721 GCA_000969725.1 Ophiothrix spiculata | reverse complement strand
ATACGAGTTAAATGAATAACCTATTATATAAGATGTAATAGCCAAATAAATAGGGAATACAATATAATAATCAAAACTTGGACCTGAACTTAGAAACATCTCATTGTAATCACCAATTCTTGAAACTCAAAACTTTCAAAAACATGTATGATTTGACTGGGCCTATCTATAATTTTGATATTTTACAAAGGTTTAAAAAGGATAAATTATAAACTACTGCCATAGCAGGACAGGTGACCACAGGAAGAAAACCGGCTGCCTAACCCCAAAGGCGGAAAACCTCAGGAGCTTACAAAGTTATTTTACATGAATAAAAGTACACTGACAAGGTGAGAACTAAAAATCGATGAGTATCATCGAACCTTTCGTTGGTGAATCTACTACCAAGATGAAATCTTATAGTTTCCCTTTAAATGTCTGCATATTGCACGACTCTTTTATGTGAGTTGGAAGGTCATTCCAGAGTCCTGTGTTTTTAAATCCACATAGAATTCAGCGGACATCGATCGGGCACCGGCTGGTGACTGACCGGTGTTCATACAGTGTCCTTGCTGAGACCGGGTGGTATCTGAGCCTTAAAGACGCCAGGAGCATGCCGCAAGAATTTAATTCTGAGTTAATTTTGCGTCTTGTATACGATGTCTTCAGTTATGGTCCCATAACCACACGTGTCCTTCCAGTGACCGACCGGGCATAGCAAGTATTTACTGGTGTCATTTTTAGATTTTTAGATACCAGTCGGCTTAGGTGACCATATCTTTGCCAGTGAAAAAGGTGCATGAGGCGATTCATTCCTCTATCAATGAAACAGTTTTACTCTAGCATTAAATAAATAAATAAATAAAAAATATAAGGAAATAGAAATTAAAACAAAAATGTTTTTGATATTTTAGATTTTTCTGAATATGTTGAATGAATGAATAAAACTTTGATTTATTTTGTAAAAGGTTACTGCATCTTCGAAATGTCTTGGGAAAAAGCTTTATTGAAAAATGAAATGGATAAACTTAGTAGGAAATGTATGGGATAAAGGCTAGTATATGTATCCTTATTGCAGTGTTGGACAGTAGCCATTGAAGACTCAGCCAGTGTGCTATACCCTAGGGAGCCCAATTCAATTCCGGTGTGAGAAATTGAAATTGCAGCGCACGCTTGTGGTATTTAAGAAGAGATTTGGCAGCAGAGAGGAGTTGTTTCAGGCAATACAGGTGGCTTTTTGTTTATCACAAAATAAGATGCACACACGGAATACAGGATGCTGTCTGGACATAAAAGATGATGTTTGATGGCTGCAAACTACTTGAGAAAGCTTAAAATATGTCTGCATTATCATCAAAACTTATTGGTAACCTTTATCACTGGCAATTACTAGAGCTATTTTATATTTGAGTTGATTTTATTGACATTTGTATGAAGAGGCATTTTAAAACTTTGAAGTTTTATTTTATGTAAGAGTTTAGCATTAACTCAAAACTTTTGACCACTTCTTCGTGTATAAATTATCTCCTCGGAAATCTACTTGTCAAAAATTGCGGATTTTCACCTGAATTTCAACCTTGGGCCTCCTGCTTCCCGATTAAATTATCTCTATATCAAGCCACTTAGCAAGTGCTTAAATGGCAGCAATTTAGAGATCATAGCTAACTCGGGTCTATGATATGTATTGAGACTTATTTCTTTAACTTTGTGGAATGGGATACTGTGAGATTCAATGGGGTTAACCATAATTAATTTTGTTCGAAAACTCGTTGATCGTTTACCTCCCCAAATAAGTTGTGTTATTGCAATTTCTTGAAATTCTGATGTTAGCTAGTGTAGGTTTAAACTTTTTCCTCATATTAGCGACATAAAAGCCAACATAAGCTCTGTCGAACACAGCACTATACCTTATAAACCATGAAGTATGCAACAAGCAATCAGACACTGCTACGAGATCCATAGCATATCCCTTGTATTCTACAACATTGTGAACTGGTACAGTGGAAACTCGTTATAACGAAGTTGATGGGACCAGAGAAATTACTTCTTTATATCCAAACATTCATTATATCAGGGTTTTGAATATAATAAAAAACAAAAGGAATTAGTATAATGGTATAGGAAAAATTCTTCAGGGTTTTTCTTACATCAGATTTTGTTATGAGTTTCTACTGTAGTTTTGTTTTGTGTAAGAGACTAGTAATGATTGATTAGGATTGATAAAGAGCAAATCACTGGCGTATTAATATTTTTTACATGAATTGTTAATGATTTTGGTGTTATTTTGGTCTAATTTTGTTGCTAACACATGGGCAAACATTGAACACAAGTTCATTTGAATATTCAGCAAGATTTGGTATGTTGTTATGATTCAAAAAATACGGACTTATTTACTTCCCCGTATGATCATATTGGTTTATGTGCGTTAATCAACTGCTTGTTGCATACTTCAAGATTTATAGAGTATAGTAGATACCAAGGTAGTTTCCAATGTCCAAGACTCTAGTATACATTTTTTCTTGAATATTCTGCAACTATCAAATTTCCATGCTACTAATGTTTTCTGCTTCATCAATTTGGACTTTATTCATTCTTGGGAACCAACCATATGCACTATGCTAAAAATAAACAGCTTCTAAACTCAGGCTGGCGATAATAAGTGATCATTCATTTGATCATAATAAAAGGACAGGTGAATTCCTAAGTGCGTCCGTCGACATCCAAAATAGCCATGTTAGTGGACTAATTAGGTATTAATTTTAGAATGCATCTAAGGAGTTGGAAATATAGGTCCGATATTTAGGGGTTGATTAAACACACAAATATCTGGCACTGAAGTGAGTTCACTCAAGTTAGCTTTGGTCATCTCAATACTCAGTATTATTACTGCTTCTACAGAAACTTGCAGTAACATTTTACTTCAAAATATTTTATGTGTGACTAAACCTGGTGTGAATAATAAGCTTAATAAATGTATGTCACTGATAAGCATAACTACATATATATATGTTGAAACAAATTTATGAATTGATTCTAAATATCAGGCCCATATTGCAACCAATAATTCTGTACAGCTGTTAAAGATAAAAGTCAAAGAATATGAAATAAAGGAAAGGAGAAATACGCATATTTCTCCTTTCCTTTATTTCTCCTTTCCTTTATTTGATTATGTATTAGAAATACGGTAGCATCAGTTCTGGTCTTGTTATAGTTTGTGTATTGTTATAGCTTTATATCCTTGTACCCTTGTTCAGTTCGTCTATCTCCCAACTTTAGATATACAAAGAATATGAGTTATTATGCAGAAGAAAAATAACAAAAATTAATGGGGCTTAATGTAAAATTGTAAACTATGTCATCATAATTGTGTTCATAATTTTAATTTATATAAATAATCATATAATATGATGTAGTTCACAATTTTTATTATCTTCTAACAAAAGGAGGTATATGGGAGATTTTTAGAATGTTTTTGTAACTGATAATTGTAAAAAAATTCTATACTTTAAGCTTTTGAAGATAAACTTCAAGCTTTTGAGAATGATTTTTCAATCATTTTCAAAAAAGGAAAAACAATTAACAAACTAGTAACTCCCCCGTGCAGCTCACAGACTCTCTGAACATTTATTGCATAAGTTACGAAAACTACACATAGTATACAAATAAAATTACTAAATCCTGTTCCACACGATTGCTTTAAGCTTCTTAATACAATCAGGGCAATGACAATTGCAATAATGATGCATGTTTTATTAGGTTTTTATATCCTGTATTTTGTTCACTCGTGGGCTTTCATGGTCTATCCCCATTTGGTGACTAGGGAATCAGCAATGCAATTACCACCATTCCAAACATACTTCAGTTATCATGCCAATAAAACGCATTGCCCCACAACATCATGGCATACAATCTGGCAAATACCTGAAAACGCATTGTACACAATTTTGATTTTAATTTGAAAATATTAAATTCACATTACTCTTAAAGTATAAGTTACTGGGAATTCAATGTCTTACTTGTTTCGAAAGTGTTACATTGACGAATACGTCTGAAGTGAATTCTGTGAAATTTTCTGTTTACTCCTCGTTTTCCATATTTGGTGACTTAAAATACAAATACTTGTTTTTCAGTTAATATTTAAGTGTTTATATTGGCAAACATTTGAAACGATTGACGGCATCAGATTACTGTTGTATTATATTCCTAACAAGAATGAGGAGTATCATATCTATTATTGTGTTTGTTGAAGTAGGCTGTAGGTATTACCTAAGCAGGAAACACATCACTTGGTTGTCTAAATCAAAACAACAACTATTATCATGACTATAACAATGGTTACAAAGTTTTGTGCAAAGGAAAGGTTCATACAACAACAGATATACAGGGCTTTGCAGACCATTTGTAATTAAAGTCTCTGCCAAAATTCCTCGGACAAAATCAGTCAAATGACCACCGACTGCAGGGTACCGATAGGATTAGTAAACAATGGCCCTGCACTCTGGATGTTTATTTACATTGTCTGAAGAATTTTGACGCCGACTTTAGTAAGCATTGTTCTTTACGAAATCTATGTACAGTCTGTGTCCAAGGCACTTTGAAACATCTTTGAAACATTTTTGTGATCTTACTATGGCATTTATGCTTTATAAGATGTTCATACTCATGAACCTTTAGAAGTCATTTCAGATGTCACAACTTTCACACATTTTGTTGAATATAAATAACTTTTTGTCTATACATCATTTATATCTGTTAACAAATGTTTGTATTTTTTGTTCTTCCAAAATGAAATGTGACTCGCCATATACCTTAAACTTGGCATAGTATATTATGTGATGCAGGCCATTGAAGCTGAGCATAGCCAAAACATGTATCAAAGGTCAAATTTCAAATTTTATCAGAATCGTTACCGTTTGTAGAGTTTTCTATCATATTAATCAGGTTACAACATTTAAAACATTAAAAAGTGTGTTAAAAACCAAGATAAAAAAATCCCCTCTCCATTTAAGTTTCATTCTGTACAAAAAGTTGATTTTTTTCACAACTATAGTTTTCCCGAATCAGCCTGATGCCTTTTACTAGTTTGGATGTTACTTTGTAACCGAACATCCAATAACCAAAAGCAAGGTGTTGTTCTAAAGCTTAAAATTTCAGCCTTCAGATGAGACCAAAATATCAGTTTTGATTTAGGGACCTTTGACGTACCTTTCGATATGGCGGGTCACAAATAATGCCAAAACACTATAGTGTCCTGTTTGATATGCAATCTGACAGATGATGATATTAACAAATTGTCTCATTTTTTCTTCCTTTCATATGTTGCTGTGTGGTCATCAATGTTCTCATCCTGTCATGTCAACCTCTGTAATAGGTAAGTACTTTGTCAAGTATATATATGAGTAAGGCCCATTTTCCACACTGATAATGATTTTCCAACTCATTGTGACATATCTATAAATCACCTTGATGAGTCTTGCTATCAAGATCACAGTGACTGCAGGGGCGTAACCAATGGGGGGGGGGGGGGGGGGAGCAGGGGCATAACCCCCCCCCCCCCCACCCCCAGCCCCACCCCCAGCCCCCGGATGCAAAAAATAGGGAAGGAGAGCAACAAAAATGAGCAGGGTTGAAAGAGAGGAAGAAGGAAGAAGAGAAAGGGGAAAGAAGAGGGAAAAGTGGAAGGAAAAGAGAAAAGGGAAATGAGAAAAGAAACAAGAAAGAAAGCATTATCTCATCTAAAATTAGGCATTTTTTAGCTAAAATAAACACATTTGTCCAAATATTTTTGCGTGCGTTAAAAAGCGCCGTCACTGCCTCCAAGCCAGTACAAAAATTGGGAAGCCTCTTGAGTCTTGCCCCCTTGGACGGTCAGAGCTGGTTACGCCCTTGAGTGACTGTACAACACAAGGCCTACCAAAAATTGGCACTTATCATCAATGACATTTGTTGCATGAATTGTCAATGTGGAAGGGGACTTCATAATTAAAGATCTTGTGTTAATATGTGCAGTTAAATTTGGACTGTGGTGGTTAGGTAAGCTAAGCTGGGATATATTCCTTCTGATAAAGAGTTGCAACATGTCTGTAACAATACTTATAACATTCAACTGTATGCCAGGCTAATCCCAATAGTGCAAATGCATTAAACTCAAGGGACGCCTCCGTGGTATGAAAGACAGAAAATTGGAAGGAATTGTCAATTTTAGATGCAGGAGGAAACCGAAGTGCTTGGAGAAAAACCTGCGAGGATGAGTATAGATCGACAACCAAATTCACATACAACCTAGGTCCGACAGGGAATCGAACCCGGGTCGCAGTGTTGAAAGGCGAATACTGTGTCTGCTTCAAGATGGTACATTAGGTTCACAGTGTGGGATCCAATCTTCAAGGAGAATTACAGCAAGTGGTCCAAAGGGTTATGTTCTTTATTTTCTCAGTGCATCTATAGATGACAGACAATTGTACAGAAAGTACAATATCGTGCTTTTAGAATTTGTAATGAATGTCAATCAGGTCACAATTGAGAAAGATATGAACTAACATTAGAAGGTTGTATAAATCAGTTTATCTGGACCTACTTGTTTTTTCCGAGCGGCAACGTTTCATGTCTCATTTTTCAAAATGGACGCCAAATTCATTACTTTTGGCTATATCTTGATTTGTGAAGGTCACAGGAAGGTGATTCTAGAGTCTAAATCTACCGTATGTTTTCAGGGTCAAAGAACCCAATAAAGATATTTTGAAGTTAAAGCCAGTGTCCTAATATTGTCGACCATTTTGAAATTGAAAATGGCTGACAAGATAAGTTAAGATATGTTTTTCCTCAAAACAGCATTAAAAACATGAAATGTCCAATATAATCAATTGAAAATTCAGATTCAGATTCAAATTTATTTCAATATCAAAACAAATAATATACATATTAAACACATTTATAAAACACACTGATATTGAGGAGTCCTGAAGTGATTATGCTCAATAAAACAAAGTTACACAAAAACAGTCTGCAAAAGAAAACAGAAAATAACACAAGACAATGCCCCAAAACATAGGTTACAATTCAAAAGTGATTTCAACGAATAAATGATCTTTTTACAAAAATGTCCAAAATATAAAATATTTTTTTCCCCGACAAATTGGAATAGAGCGACATTAGAACAGCATTAAACCTTAAATACACAAAATTTTCAATCGGAACTGGCTGTTACGGTTACAACTGAATCATTTGTCATTAAAGCACATTGTTCATACACTCTTATTTATGCTGGGTCAAATTTGACCCATTCAGGATGAAATTTGATCCGGAATCTGGGTCCACAGGGAGTTGTCCTTTCTGGGTCAAAATGACCCGGACTTCTGAGTCAAAAATTATGACACGGATACCGAGTCAAGTTAAATGACCCAATGTGGGGTCAAAATTGACTCGGATCAGGGTAATAACCATAAGCAAGGAGGATGAATCAAAAATCAGCATCTCTAGCCCTTCTCAAAGGGAACCAGACCATATGGTACTTGAGCAATGCCGAGAAGTGTCACATTTTCATGAGGTACCTCTATGTAGTAAAGAGTGCAATGACTAGCTCTGAGTAAGCCTCAAATAGTGGACTTGCACCAGCTTAGATGTTTAGAATGGCCGCCTAAATATAGTATATATTTTCTGTGGTGTTTATAGCGGGAATTTTGACCCGGATTCCGAGTACCTGTTTAAGTAGTTCCGACTTGAATGACTCAGAACTGTTCCGAATGTCTAAATGTGACTCGGCATCCGAGTCATAATTTTGAGTGTATGTTTCAAATTCAAGATGGCGTCCATATGGAGGCCAAAAATGTCTACATTGAATGTTCTTTTTGAACATTTTTGGTGTGACCTTGAAATGACCTTTTGACTTTGGTTGAACTTGACTGGACCCCCTAGATAGACATTCCTTGGGATAGGGGCCATATGTGGTGCGAGTTTGGTCAAGATTGATGCAAGGATCTCTGAGTTATGCGCATATACCCCAACACAAAAATGTGACCTTGACCTCAGATGGACTAACAAATGCAAATTCGATCTTCGGACCAAGTTACACCCACCCACCAAGTTTGAAGACTGCAACAAATAGATGGACAGACACACAGACTGATTGGTACATTGAGGTCAAGGGTTAATTTAAGGAAAAACTTACAAGTTTAAAATTCAAGCGATTTAGGTACAAGGGTTGCAGTTATCTACTCGTATGCTAATACATTGTCAACAAATCAGGTTGAGTTCCCTACTTTTAAAGATAATGGATAATTATGTGGATCAAATCATTAGGCAATTGCAATCCTTAGTTTCAATTCCTATCAGCCTCTTGACTTAACAGTGGACATGAGTTTTAGCTGCAAGATATATGTCAAGAGTTGGAAAGGAGACACCCTTTCTTGACCCCTCAAAACGGTAAAAAGAGTTAGGGTAAGACTACAGGCCGACTGACTTGTATACACATGTCAGCCCGGAAACTTGTTAAATCGCTCCAAGGAAATCCTGCTGAAACAACAGGACGTCTGTAAAATTTGTCAACATGACGTCTTTAGCTTGACCCAAGGCATTTGTTTACGACATGAAGCATTTTGATTTGGGTCCCTGTGTAGCCAATATATTGATCGTATAAAATATTCTGATTGTGGTCTTTGCCCGGCCATCAAATTGATATCCGAACAGATGGATAGACTATCAGCCCTACTTTCTCAGACAAAATCAAATGATCATGTCTGATTAAGGTGTTGTGGATTTTAGCCCCAGACGTAATCAGAGTGCTGCGGTGCATAATAAATATTGTCATCATTATTTTAAAGCAAGTTATCACACAGGGAGTACAGTGTTGTGCATAAGAATATTGTTGTCATTATTTTATACTTATATACCAAAAGGTAAAGTCAAAACTGGAGCGTATTTGCTAATGGCCTTTGCGCCCATCTCCATTTCCTAACCATTTAGACCAAAATCCAATATACTGTCTATGTTTGGGGTGGGGGGAAGTATGCTACTCAAGAGTCACAGATAAGTCTGCTTTACGTTTTAGTCAAAATTGAGTGAAAATAAATTTCTGTGTGTGATACATAAGGGACTAGATCAGATGGTGAGGGACTAGTTCTGACACTGCTAAGCAACACCACCTGCTCAACATACCCATAAAGGGACTGGGTGCAAGAGTGTCCAACACCACCCATGAAGGGACTGGATACAAGGTGTCCACCACCACCCATAAAGGGATTGGATACAAGGTGTTAGTTCTAATCCTGACAATAAGCTTGCATAAAGGTCATTAAGAGAAATGACTGAGACAGGGCTTTCCAAACTTGTTTTATCATGACACCAAGCCATCTGACATTGCCATTAGCAACATATACCCACCGCTTTTGTACATGGGGACATGTGTACTGTTAGCTTGTGTTCAGAGCCATCTACTACCCTGTGAAGTACTTGCAAAAATCCACAGCTCACAAAATGCACAGCGTATGTGCAAGGAAACTTGCTGTGATTTTTAAGCATAACTCATCAAAAATGTACAAAGCTTTAGTAGTAGTATTTAATTTGGCAACTTTTGACTGGCAACTGGTGACTTTCTGGCAAATTTTTTGACAAATTCCTAAAAGATTTTTCTGTAGCGCCCAGCACAATCACGTTATTTATCATACAGGCTGTGAAATCTTGTAATACATTTAACATACACATGTGATCAACAAAGTTTCTTTTCAAGAATATGATCCAAAATATAAAATATATCTGTATATTATGAGGACAATCAACAAAAAATATACGGCTTACTGATCTTTGAACGCATTTATATCAGTTATATAGTTTACTCCCTGACAGCCTTTGATGGACCATAACTTGACTTCTGGAAATTGAGTGAAGTTCATTGAGGTGTCATTTTAATCCTTATAATTAACATTGTGTTTGAAAATATTTCAAACAGTGAAAATGACAAGAGGCTGAATTTACAACTGTTTTTGGATAGACGGTCAGATATCATGAACAAATGTGACTTGCTCCCACATAACCCGGACAAAGTCGCCAGAACACTTAAGGAGATATAGCCCAATAAACTTGTCACAAATCAATAGAAAACAATTTTCAACCTAAATATCACTTTTTGACATACAAACATTGAGCGATCCTGGAGTGTGATATATCATTGGAAAGCTTATAATTTTGCCATTTTAAATTTGGTAAAATTTGAAAAAGGGATTTGTGCGACTTTGTCCGGGTTTCGACAGAGCAGGTCACAAATAAGGAAAGTGGATCAGGGGGTTTATATCAGCAGCTTTTATTTCAATATATGAACTATTTCTATCCCAAGTGTTCCATTTCAAAAATAAAAGAGGTCCACACATCATAGATTTAGAGGGGAGTTGTAGGCTTGGTATCATTTTAATCCCAGCATAAAGTTAAAAATGGGAGTATCTGTATCTGTCAGCAGTACCAACTTTGACAAGACAAGCAAATTTAACCATTTTTATACAACATCCAAATTACCGAATTCAAGATTCCGAAAGACAATAGATGACACAATTTTACTGATGAGTTTTCAGTTGCGCAAGAGCGTTCCTCAATCCCTGCATTGTGAGTCCAATGCTCTAACCACAAAACCTCAAATCTTGTAGTAGAACAGAAATATATCACAGGACGTATATAGCAGGCCGTATATCACCTGCAGATATAATTCTAAAATTTAGTCCAATGCACCTTTAAATTTTTTAAATACGACCCCTTGACACATTTGATATGATCAATTAGAACAAAACATTTATGTAACAT
>JXSR01S012436.1:0-14117 GCA_000969725.1 Ophiothrix spiculata | reverse complement strand
TCAGAGAGACTCCTCGAATTACCAAAAGCCTAATAATTTATAATTATAAGAAATGCTTCATTTAAAATGCGTTTGATTAAAAAAGTCGGACTTAAAATAAAATATTTACAGTCATAAAAAAGTCATGATCTTCCTATGTTAATAATAATACATTTTATGGATAAGAGGGAGAGACAACAGTGAGGTGAACGAAGGCGATGATGGCTTCGTGCATGGATCTAGAGGAAGTTGGGAGAGTTGATTTTGGTAACCTGAACTAATTTCATAGTAGAACACAGACTTGGCAGAGAAGAACTCACCTAGGCGCTCCTTTCTTTTTGGCGAGAACAAGCAGTTTATTTTATCTTTTTATGCCTTTTGGAGATACAATTTTGACAGCTGTATATATCTTGCACAAATCAGTGCGAAATCGGTGCACAAAACGCACGTCGTAGGTACCGAGCACGTGCCGAATCGGTACGGTGAACGTAAGTTCTTGGTGCTTAATGAACTGTTGAACTAGTCAATGACAGAGTAGGCACGATGCACGTACGTTAAACGTGCGGAGCACGCACGTGCATCGTGCGTCGTCGGTAGAAGACGTGACTGCTGAAAAAACATCAGACTCAGGAAATTCGTACGTTGCACGTGCGTTGCACGTACGATGCACGTGCGTCCATCGTACGTGTGGAAAAAACGTAGCAAGAACGCAGAGAAAGTTCCTCATGGACTAAAAATGCTACGTCGTGTCTGCGTGCTCCAAAATCGGTACCGAGTCGGTACCGACAACGTACGTTTTGCACGATTTTCCTACGTTCAGACAGCACGTACGTGCACGTACGACGGGTTGTGACCACCGCTTTACTGGAATATTGGAGAGTTTGCGATCATCCAGAACGCGAACGCAAGTTGTATTACGTTGTAAACGTGAGTTGTATTGAAATTCAGCCAACCATTACCTGCTTGAACAGTACAGCACTCCGTGTATTGCAGAATTCCACGTACACTTTTACGTGAATACTAATCACTTAATCGATGTCCGCTATTGTTTTAAATAAAAGCTATTATCAAAATCAGATGAACACATGCAAGAATAATGTACAGGAATACATATCCAGCACTTATCGAAGTTTTATTGCGTTTGGTTGTAAAGATTACGGGTTGCAAACTTCGCACTTACACACCCGTAAGTAGGGATTTTCTGATTTTGCATTGACTTCTGTGTCAAAGTTTTAAGTTCTACACATCTGCTTGCGAAATCCAATACCCTGAACGTGAACGATCAATAATACGTGAATAGCAGCAACACATGTTGAAATAACCGTTTGAAGTGAGTCTTTTTACGTGGCTATTCGTTCAATACGTACGTGAGTTCTATTGAAAATTAGCCAACCATTCATAGCTATCATAAGCGATGCATATCATTTCTTTAGCTTAAGAATTTACGCCCTCGATCAGATATATCTATGATCATGACCATTATAAGATCAAGAGGGGGCGACATCATGAAACATTCACAATAGGCAATCGTTGCATGAATCGAAAACTCTTTGCTGAGAGGGCGACATAATGAAATATACATAGGCAATCTATGGTATTGCGCGTAGGCATGAACCGTTACGTAAACGTGAGTTAAAAATACTCACGTTTTTGTACCCCGTCCCGTGTAACGTGGTAATCGCAATCTCTCTATTATTTAACAATTTACAAATTTATGCACGAACAAACATACCAACACATGAAGTGTCATGAGGACCTCTTTACTAACATGATAAACTACTGTAAACCTTGCAGCATCTTTATTTGATGTTCAGCAGATTCTCGAATATCAAATTTAATGACTGGAGGACAAATGATATCTTTGATCAATCAATGACATATTTTATAATATTCCGGTGATCTCCGGTGAATGATTGTTGTCGTCTTCGTTTGGTACGAAGTTATTACCTATACATAAGTATTTCTTATAAGTGCCCAATACTAAAACAGAGCGTCACAGTTGGACACATTTTGCAAAAACTTGGTTGAAAAAGCGCGGATGGTACCGATGGTTTCCATACAGTAAGTACAATTTTCGTAGCAAAGAAAGTACCGTGAATGGAACATCTGCTTGAAACATTCGAACCATAATTAAATGAGCCATTAAATTGCTACTTCAGATTCTTGACGAGCAATTGAAATTAAAAGAGCGGCAGATGGATTGATGCTTTGATCAGTCTTTGTTGTGATTCCTTCTCATCTATTTTTTTCCAAGGTATGAGGATACTCTGATGGATTTTGTAATGTGCTATAATGAAACAATCAACGACAAGCATATCTTTAGAAGTTGCTGGGTGACTCGGACTTACTAGTGTTGATAAATAAACTGGTTGGGTTCCCTACATCCCCACAAAATAATGCAGGTTAGCCTACCTTTTCAGTAAATTTAGTATAGTTGATGTTTTTTTCCGATTCAGAACCAATAAGACAAGCATCGTTGCCGATTAATCGGTTACCAATAAATCGGCATAACCCTAGTAAGTATAGGCCTACCTAGTAGCAACAATCAGTTTCATTGCAGTACTGTATTTAAACTGACAATTTGGATTCATCAAAATTGCTAGTTTAAATACCGTGAAAATACCGTATTTTTACTGATTTCTGCAGGTAAGTTACTGTATTATTAAAATAATACATGAACTTTGGCAAATCCCAAAACAATAATGGATGTTACTCAATATATCATTCTAAAGGAGATTTACTACATCTCCGGACTAAGTTCGCTGGAGAAGAGGTAACAAGATTTGATTTGAGGGGCACATCCTTGAATGAAAATAAAAAATAAAGATACATTAAATTATCTGCGTTTTGTTTCATAATTTATATTTACTACTGTTGGATTTAAAGTAAATACATGTTTAACATTTTGTTTAATGTTTTTGATGAAAAAGGGCAGCTATTGAGTTACAACTTACATTTCTTTGCTCTTTTTAAACAATGTTATCACATATGCTATGTTAGATAAATCATCTTTTCATCTACAAGGGTTGGGTACATATTCTAATAACTTGTAATGGAGAGTACAAATCATACCTCAGGTCGCATAATTTCCCCTTCCCCTCTAAGATATTAATCAGTGAAATTATCAATCGGCCCTGCTGTTGATGTTTAAGATATTAATGAGTCAGAAAAATATTTTCAAAAGTCCTATAAAATCGAAAATATAGATCTGAAAAACAAAACATTTTGCATATTTATATGTAAATATTGTGTAAATATAATGCATCTACATTTTTCGAAATATGCGTGACATTTCATGCAATTTTACTGGCAAATTATTTCATGCGATGAACGTTCAAAATATGCCGGTGATTTTCTCTAAAAATATTAATTCAGTGTAATATATAATTTATGCCGATACGTTTATAGCAAAATTTAAACTTTTTTCTTAACGTCCTATGAAAATCTTGCTTTAAAATGTGATAAAACAAAATTTATGTAACTATCCATTTGTTCACCTCATGACACCGAAAATGCCACGTTGAAAACTGGAATTTACCATATTATTGCGCATGCGTAACCAATTAATCTTAAATTCCCTTCGTAGACACTGTCATCTCGCGTAGTCCAGCGGTTATTGAGCAGGATTCTAAATCTGAAGATCGTGGCATCGTGGGTTCGAGTCCTGTTACAGTCGTTTTTTTCTTCAATTTTTAACAGTCACGAATGAAACTCTCGAATTTCTGACATAATTCAATATATTAAAAAAACCAAAAAGGTTACTTTTTATCCAGAAAAATGTATGTCTTATTAACTTTATTTCAACGCAGCGAGCTGAGAGCGGTGCCAATATTTTCTCATTCGTCTTCGGACTAAACCGAAAATATATTATTTTTCATTTAACCCTCGTGCTTTTGACGTAACCTGAACATGCTGAAAAGCAAAGACATGTTAAATACACAAAATTTTTGGGAGAGCACGAATCTTTTGGTGGCTAGCTCGTGTGGACACGTGCAAGCAAGTATGGACGAAACAAGCAAACTTATTAACTCACCCTGTACTTCCTTCCTTTATCATCCCTTTTCACCTGATCTCTTCCGTCCATGCCCACTCGAATTCGGTAGTCTTAAAAATTAGTAGTACAACAGATCAACTTAAATTCAGCTTGCAGTCATATATATCCTATAATGTATCGTCCTTACAGTATAGGGGACGGTGGGGCAAGTTGGCCCCTATTTCGTTCAAACGCACCTGAATCAGACATGGCAAATTTTCCTGTTTAGACAAGATAGATATATACCCGAACTATGTGTTGCGTAAATACTAAGACTCCGCGGCTTATCGTATTGAAATAGTACAGAAAATAAAAACAAAGTTGCCAAAAGGGCCAACTTCCCCGCATGCGGGGTTAAAGTTAGCCAACCTAGTGGGGCAAGTTGGCCCCATTTACAAAAAAAAAAAGGGTCATGCTCATTTTACCGTGACACATTTCATAAATTAGGTTTATTTTAAGTGAAGCACGATAATGTTCTGCATACAAAAATGTCCTTTTAGGATGAAATGCTATATATAATGAATTAATGAAATATCGATTTTTTTAAAAAGATGCATTGTGACCTATAGCGTTATCTGCGTGCAATATATGCAATATAGGCCACATATATCATATCAGTCTTGTGAAAGACTACTTGCGTCTTGTAATACGCATCTATGTACTGATATCATGTTACCACTTAACTGCAAGGAGGGGTGGTCATATAGTACCCAACATTTGATTTTCGGTTCTTGCATTTTAACGCCGCAATATTCTGGGCTGTTAATTCATGAAATTGCCTAAAATAGTAGTTGCGCTTCTTTTGGCGAATAAGAAAATTGAGATCGACCGCGTCGTTTTCTAGCTAATTAGCATAAATTAGCATTTGGGGGTGGAAACATTGATTTGCCCACAAAATCACCCGGAGTAAAATTGTCCAAATTTTATTTCAACAATGTCAATGTATTCATGATCTCCTAATTTGAGCCAAATGTCATTGGAAAATTCCTTCGGGAAGTTGTTTTTTTAAATTTTGGCCAAAATTGAGATGTCGCGCGACGAAAATCGGTTATTTGTCCGCCATTTTGAAACGGCACATATTTATTTTTCCTGAAATATGGTGGTGATTAGTGTACCTTTATAATTATAGTGTAAAGATTATTAAATATTTCGGGCGGGAAAGTGGCTTTTATAACCCCCTTATGCACTAACGGAAGTGTGTGGTACCTCAAGCAGTTAAGTGTTAAAACGTCATAAATGTTAGTGTGCTCGAGTCTGAGTAAGTTATCATACCATCTTGTGCAAAATTCGCCACAGGGCAAACTTGCCCCGTGTGGTAGGGGGCCAACCCGCCCCATAGACCCAGTTTGATTTAACCTTGTGGAATACCAGCAAAACAATCAATCAATCAATAATAATAACTTGAACCAGCGAAGTACAAAATTACTTTTGCTCAAAACTCGTTTTATTGATAACGCAAACAAAAAGCTGAGTTTGGTCTCTATTTTATGGTAAATTTGATGTCTTATGCATGATCAAAAATCACCACACTCAGAAAAAAGTTGTGTTAAAAGGGAACATGGTTAACAGGTTGGGTTAAATTTTGCACAATGTTGGGTAAAATTTAGATAAAAGTTAGATAATGGTGCACGTTTTACCCAACATTGTGTCATATTTTACCCAACATTGCGTAAAATTTAACCCAACCTGTTAACCATGTTCCCTTTTTAACACAACTTTTTTTCTGTGTGCAGTTACACATTTCTGCCAAGGTTACGAGCTGTTACGTGAGCAGAAACACAAGGTGGGCCAACCCGCCCCGAGGGCCAACTTGCCCAACCATCCCCTATCAATCATTCAATGTACATTAACCAAGATTGCAGTATTTTACCTTGGAATATTCTCGCATCAAAGTCACACAGTTCTCGCCAAATTCATATATCGGTATGTTCATGCTTTGATGTGAACACATCAATCTGAAATTAAATCTCAGGCAAAAACTGCATTAAAGCTAAAGCAGTGCATCATAGCTAACCTATTGTTCATTTTGTAATAAAAGCATGACATTTGGCACAGATGTAGAAAAAGGTTATCTAAACAGATCTAGATCATGTTGGCCATTTTCCAAGATGGCCGCCAAAGTGCCGATTTTCGGCATATGTCGGTAATGTATTAATCAGGTAGAAACTTCATATTCAAAATTATTATGGGGAAATGGCTTCTGGAGCTATGGCAAATACATCCGACTCCTAATTTTGTTATGTGTATATTTCAAATTCAAAATGGCCGCCAAAATAGCTGATGTTCATTAAAATTGACCAAAACAGCATAAAACGCCAGATATCATAAATAATCAACATAAATAACGGCTGAAACAAGATCATTTGCACCCTAATTATATTGTAAGATTACATCAAAAAAAAGTTGCAAAAATATGTTTTAAATGGGTAAGAGGCACTTCAGTATCTAAACACCAAGGCCCGTATTCCAGAAAGATGTTTAACTAAACCATTGTTTAACTGCACATCAACTGTTCAGGAATGATACGCACCATTGCAGCTTTCAAGCAGAACAGTTTAATGAGTCGTGCTGTTGACGAGAAATAAAACCTTGATTTAGCTAAACACCTTTCTGGAATACGGGCCCAAATGTTTCAAAAATATTTGATAGAAAATGGCTAGGTAGGTAACAATTATTATAGGAGCACTTCTGTTCAAACAAAGGCGTTACCATGTTTCAAATTCAATATGCTGCCTGTACTGAGATCCAAAATGGCCACCAAAATGTGTTTTTATGTGCAAAAATTGGCAAGAGGCACTAAAACATCAAATATTCAAAATGATCGATTGAAAATGGCTTTCAGGATAACAATAAGAATTTTTTAGCCAAATAAGGGTGTTGACATGTTCCAAATCCGATATGGAGCCTGTAGTGAGATCCAAAATGGCCATCGAAAAACTATTTTAGGCACAAAAAAGTTGAATTAAAGTGTCTTTGAAACAGGATTGAAAACAACAAATACAAAAATAATAGATTCTAAATGACTTGAAAGGTAACAATAGGAACATTTTTACCCATATAATGTTGTTAGCATGTTTAAAATCTATCATGTACAATTGTACATGTAGCCTTTGCTGTGATCAAAATGGCCACTAAAATACAATTGTATGCAAACGAATATATATACTTTCAAACATGATGATAAATATTGGATTTGAAACGTGTTAGCATTATTTGGGTAAAAATGCTCTAATACTAGTAGTTATCCTTGAAGATATTTCCATCAAT
The DNA here is from genome assembly GCA_000969725.1 of Ophiothrix spiculata. Classification (NCBI taxonomy): domain Eukaryota; kingdom Metazoa; phylum Echinodermata; class Ophiuroidea; order Amphilepidida; family Ophiotrichidae; genus Ophiothrix; species Ophiothrix spiculata. Next base: position 6,838 of record JXSR01S012436.1, on the reverse strand, counting down.
CATTTTGAACAAAAGCATGGTAAATTTGGTTGAGATAAGTTAAGTCAACAATAATAGTATTTGATACCGGGTACAATTTTAAATTTATTTTTGTGCATAAAAGTTGTATTTTGCAGCAATTTTAGATATCAGTAACACAGGCTCCATACTGGTTTTTAAACTGCTCACTCTCTTTTCTGAGATGGAATGGTCCTCTGGTTACCCTCAAAGCCATTGTTCTTTAATAATTTTCAACATTTGATGTACTCTCGTATTTGAAATATTTTAAAACTTTAAGTTAAACATTATCGTGTATGAAATAGTATTTTGGCGCCCATTTTGACTCCAAGTACTGGCTCCATTATAAATATGAAGCATGTTAACTCCCTTATTTTTGAAGAGATGTTCTTATTGTTAATTCAATTTTGAATTTTGAATCTAATACTACAGGCCCCATATTGAATGTAAAACATTCTTACACCATTACTTGGTAAGAAATTACCTTAATGTTACCCTCGAAGCCATTTCCATTGATTATTTTTGAACATTTGGTATTTTTGATACTGTTTTAGATGCTTCTAACCCGTTTGCATATAAACAAATATTTCGGCGGTCAGTTTGGATCTCAATACAGGCTCCATATTGAATTTGAAACATGCTAACACCCTTCTATGGGATGGGAATTAATGCTCTTATTGTTAGCCTCAAAGCCATTTTCCACCCATTATTTAGTGTTTAGTGTTTTTGATACACTTTCAAAGTTCCAATAACCCCTTTTTGCACATAAAAATAATTTTGCAGACATTTTAGATCTCAATACATGACCCATATTGAATTTGAAACATGCTAACACCCTTATTTAGGAAGAAATGCTCCTATTGTTACCCACAAAGCCAATTTCCATCAATTGTTTTGAACATTTGGTGTTCTTCTTCATGCTTTTTGAAGTGCCTGTAACCCAATTTTGCACATAAAAATACAATTTTGGAGACCATTTTGGATCTCAGAACAGGCGCCATTTTGAATATAATTAGGGTGTAAATGATCTTGTTGAGCCTAAATGTTATTTTATGTTGATTATTTATGATATCAGGCATTGAAACAGCTGTTTTGGTCAATTTTAATGAAAATCAGCTATATTGCCTGCCATTTTTAATTTGCAATATGCACATAACATCATTTGGAGTCTGATGTATTTTCCATAGGTTCAGAAGCCATTTCCTCATAATAATTTTGAACATAAAGTTTCTACCTGATTAATACATTACCAAAATATCGGCACTTTGGCGATCATCTTGGTAAATGGCCGGCAGGGAGAGAAATTGAGATTGCTCGTGATCTAGATCTGTTAAGATAACCTTTCTCTAAGTCTGTGCCAAATTTCATGCTTTTATCATCACATGAACAATTGTTTTATTATTATTTCAATTATTTTCTCTTTGATGCATCACTATTTGTTGATTTTTGACAAGAAAAGAATACATTTCTTGAAATGAATACCAATTTTTGAAACAAGTTCCGTGGAAATCACCTGATTAGTACCATTACTTATTCAGTACTTAATCTTTCTGCTTTAACCTCTTGTTCATCTGCAGATACCACGGTGGGTAGTGAAATGGATGCATATAAGGCCCCTGAATTGGTACCTCCCTCCTCTAATCGAAGGTTTTCAACTGCAACAGATATCTACGCTTTTGGCGTTTTATGTTGGGAGATATGCACACAAGAAAAACCTGAACCTCGTTATGATGCAAAGGCTCGTTATGCTGCTAAGAACAATCGTCTTTGGGGCCAACCCATTAGCAATATCCGACATCCGAAATGTCCTAAGTACATGGAAAATCTACTGCACCGATGCTGGATAATGAATCTCGAAGATCGTCCAACCATTGATGAAATAATCTCGAAGATTCCGGTAAGACTAAAGAAGACCTGAGCCTCACAACTTCTTAAATCATCAAAACAGAAAAAATTGATAAAAATAGTTCTGAGTAAAAACAGCATAACATGAAGGAATGTGAGTATCCAAAAGCGTTTTAAAGTGTAAAAAACGTGTTGTGCTACAAAAAATGGATATTATACCATTATAATACACGTGGAGTTAAATTCGAATTATAAAGAAATTGTAAGTAAGTTTACACATTTGGAGAGTTTCCCCCTTTAAATGGGCTGGAGATGTATGGTGTTGAAAACCAATACCCAATTTGTGTTTCAAGATGTATTTTACCGCTGCCATGGTAAACACAGCCACTTTTTCCCTCGCGGGAACACAAATTTTGAAGCCATCTTTTCAGCTATGGAGCTGACATTTAGTAAGATTGGTAGTGTGTCACTACAGAGTCCCAACCCCACCCTTTTGAGATTTTATTTCCAAAACTGAAATATAGCTTAAAACTAGTCAAAATATCGTCAAAATTTGCGATTATTTTGCCAAAATTGGAACTCCAATTTTTCAACACTAAACTGAAGGCTAAAGGAATCAAAAATGAAAAAAAAAAAAAAAGGTTCTGGTGTGACACATATTGTTGTTTTAATTATCTTCCAACAAACAATGTCATTATACGAAAAATGTGTTGTCGTTTATCCAGGAAACGTGTTCCCGTAATGTCATTAAAATCAAATATGGTCGCCGTTGTCATGGCATGTATGCTGAGAAAATTTGGTAACAACAATCATTAATTAATAAGGCCTAAAAGTGCAAAATGAAGAAAATTATTGTAAAACCATGCAGTCAGGGCCACTCGTTCGATCCAGCGTATACGCTGATTAGAGCGATCACGCTCGATGCAGCGTTGCATTCACGCTCGATGAGGAGAGATGTCAAGTGCACACATGTTTGGTCAATATTTCGCTTCACTACACTGTGTCACTCAAAGCTACACTGAATATTTTTTGTTTCTAGTAAATGTCTACAGATTGTCAAACTTTTGACCGGGTCAAAAAAAAATTCACCGAGGAATTCATTTTTGGCAACGGCAAAAGCATCGTTGTACGTCGCAAGTACGCCATAATAAGCGTGACCGCTGGATTAAGCGATGCCAACGTTACTGTTTATTCATTATATCATGGGTGATTAATGTATATAGGAGCAATATGATTGATAAATAATTGCCTTAATTGTTATAAAAAATGTATCAATCTGAGGCCAGAAAATTGTGTAAAACTCCATCGGATACCCATCTGAGCCGGGGCTCTTACAATTTGGCATTGATTTAATAACATTTATACACTCAGCAATATTGTTATACTACATTCACACAAGTTGGCTTCGTCAAGGGAGATCTTTGGAATGTCATTTTCAGTAATACCTAGTTTTCCAAGAATATTTTCGTCAATACTATAATCAATATTACTTGTATACGAAGCTGAATAAAATTTGCCCTCCTCTTCAAGAATTGAAGCACTTCCAGTTATTAAATCTTTAAAATTTAAAGTTAAGAAATACTTTTCTTGGCAAAATGTCGTTTCTCCAAATTAAAACAATAACTGGAATTCTTTTCACCATCTTCTACCCACCTAGCTTTACTTCTAAGCATAGCACCTTTTGCTTTATAATTGTCAATTGATTCCAGCTCTCTTTTCCTACTAATTAGGCTGGGGTAGACCTTCAATTGGCATAAATGGTTTTTGTACTCTAACTCTCAAACTAATTGTATAAACTATATAAAAGTATACATTTTTAGAAGTGGATTTTACCCTGAACATGATGATGATATTAGTTTGTGACCAAAAAATGCCACAAACCGTATTTTTTGCCCCAAAATTTCTGGAAAGCCTAACTAAAATTTGCATTTGTGAAATGTTGAACTTTTTTGCTTTTTGGAATCTAGAAACAAATGTCTAGGAACGGTTTTCTCAAATTTTTGATTTTTTTCTTAGTTTAAAAAAAAAGAGCATACTATTTGAAATTTAATTAAAAACATTAAACATTTTAACTTCAAAATGTATAAAATGTAAAATATCCATAATAATTTAATTTTAAAACACTACTCGGTTTCTGGTGATATCTTGTGATTGTGCTAAATACTACACTAAAGAGCATACTATTTGAAATTTAATTAAAAACATTAAACATTTTAACTTCAAAATGTATAAAATGTAAAATATCCATAATAATTTAATTTTAAAACACTACTCGGTTTCTGGTGATATCTTGTGATTGTGATAAAGACTACACTAAATAGGTAGGACAATTGAAAGACGATTGAAGCTGATTGATCGATCTCACCATAATGCCCTCACTACACGGAGACAGTTTCCAAAATTGTTGCCTGAAAAGGTTAAGTTGCAATAATCATGGTATTAATCAAAGTATTTCAATTGTAAAGGAAGCAAATCAGTTATGCATTTCGCACACCTGTAAATAACTTCCAAGAACTTCAATGACCCTGTTGAACCTATTGTGATTAAATTGCTCACAGTCTTTGTTCTTTTCAGGGGATAATCATCTTGGACAGAAACTGTCCGGGAATAGAACACGGGGCTGGAAAAAGGCGCATCTTATCAATAGAAATGGCCAATTAAAGTGGATTTAACAGTCATTAAACATACGACACAATACACTAATATACATGTCAAGGATTGAACTACGTCATAACTTTCCAGCATGACGAATACGCAGTCGATCGAATAATTCCTGATAATAGAGGATATTATAGATATTAGATTGACCTCGTTTTATATTTTCTGTATTCTGTACACACAAATGAAGAGTTGACTTGCAAAACGGCTTGTATCCATTTTGCACTTTTTGAGAAAAGGGCAAACAACTGCTAGGACATCAAAATGTGTTGCAAAATTCCTGATAATGATTTTAGTAATTCTGTACGAATATGTCTTTAAAAATTAGGTATAATTTAGATAAATCATCAAATAGTTTCTTAATAACTGACTATTGATTTTTTGCTGAAAATGGATGTAAGCCGTTTTGCAGGGAAACTCATAAAATTTCAACTTAGGAACCACCCATCTTCCAAATTTTGGCAAAATTTCTTTTTCATTTCTTAATAAGGCTATGATGTACTTTATAATTACCAAATTTCAACACCAGGTCATGTGTAATAAAAAAGTTACCATATATGGTAAATATATTTGCCAGGATGATGCACAAGTTGAAGGTCTGTAAGAATCTATCAAAAACTTATTTTTGAAAAAATGGTCTTATAAGCCGTTTTGCAATTAAGCTCTTCAAATGAAAAAAATCATTACATCGGCCATAGCCAACGCGTTCCTTGTGACAAACGACCAGCGCACTCAAATATCTTAGTGTGATAGTAAGAGGCTCTTCCGCATGGTAAATGATATGACCACAATTAAGCAAGACTCTGTCATGCCATCTCCTTCATCTAAAGTTGAGCTTGCAGATCGGTTTGCTTCGTTCTTTGATAATAAGATCACTCGTCTAAGACAATAACTTGATGCATCAAAGCCATCTACGTTATCAGTCAACATAGAGGATAATTGTGTCAGCTCTAGTGCAGAATTTATATCTGTCTCTCAGGACGACATTCGTGACGTGCTTAAAATATCTGCCTCAAAGTCATCCGAGCTTGACCCACTAACTTATTCAAAGAATGCCAAAAAGAACTTCTTCTAGTAATAACTGAGATCATCAACAAGTCACTCACATCAGGTCTTGTCCCGTCAATTCTCAAGTCTTCCCGCATCATTCCGCTTCTTAAAAAAAAACTCTTGATCCTGAGAACCTGCAGAGTTTAATATCGCGCCGTCTCCAACCTGCCTCTTGTAGCTAAATTTCTTGAGCAGATTTTTATATTGTTGCAAAACAGATTCAAACATACCTTGACAACCAGAATCTCGTCGCCGGTATGCAGTCTGCCTATCGTCGCCACCATAGCACGGAGACTGCACTTCTGCGTGTAAGTAACGATATACTTCGGGCTGTGGATATGCATCATGAAGCTGTTTTAGTATTATTAGATCTCTCATCAGCATTCAACACCATCGATCATGATACAGTCATCAAGCATTTAAGAGCCAGAAATAGGCTATGCAACACTGTCTTGTCATGGTTTACCTCATATTTATCTGACCGTTTCCAGACTGTTTCCATTAATGGATCACTTTCTGACGCTCATCCACTTCGGTATGGTGTACCACAGGGGTCAGTTGTGGGACCTATTTTATTCACGTTGAACAGTGCTGCTCTCCAAGATATCATCAATGCTCATAACCTTAACTGCATCATGTACGCATACGACACGCAGTTATACGTGTCCTTTAAACCTTCTGAACAGGCCAGTGCTCTTCAAAAACTTTGCATTGTGTAAATGACATCAAAACGTGGTCTGTTGTAAACAAGCTCAAGTTTAATGATAGTAAAACTGAGGTTTTGTCTTTTTCATCTCGCCTTATTACCTTATTACATCGGATCCTATACAGAGTGTTACTATCGGGTCATCATCTGTAAGTCTTTCAACAGTGGCACGGAATCTCGGAGTTGCTTTTGACGATGAACTTAGACTCACGGAACACGTAAATAATACATGTCGCTCCGCAGCAGTGGCTATTCACAGAATCGGACAAATTCGCAAATATCTTGACATGAAAACAACAGAAAAACCCATGCATGCTTTCGTCACTTCCAAACTTGATCATGTTGATTACAGTAACTCATTACTCTACGGCTTGCCTCAATATCTGATCAACAAGCTTCAGCGTGTTCAGAACTCTGCGGCTAGAGTCACTGCTATAAAACGAGACAACGTCAGCAACATCTTAAAGGAGCTTCACTGGTTGCCTGTTAGTGAGCGAGTTCAAATTGCTGCTTATAACTTACAAGTGTGTACAAAGTGAAGCAGCTCCATCTTATCTAATTGATCTTTTGAAGAAGCGTGTT
>JXSR01S012434.1:23847-35311 GCA_000969725.1 Ophiothrix spiculata | reverse complement strand
TTTATGCTCAAGCATAATAATACATCCGAATTGAAAATGGTCTTCTGTCTTGTTATTTTGCCAAAGATATTGTTTTTTGATGCTGAAAGTATGTGGATACAGTAACTAATTATGTACAGGTGGTAACACATTTTGCACATACACAGACTGACATGTAGATATCTAAGTTGAGGTCTGTTTCACTCCCCTTGCGTCTGCAACGACGTAATAGGCAGTGTCAATTTTCTTGACACCTGCCTTTTGTAGCTCCTCGGTTATTTGTGCTCTCCTTTCAGCTTTTTCCGAAATAATGGCAATAGAAAACACAGATGTTCCATTGTCCCTGTTTAGGGTTGTTATCCTTTCCGTGAATTGTTTGACCACATCAGTAGGGCATTCCTGCAATAAGAAGGAAACTTATACTTCAAAAAAAAACATTTTTTCAATATGACAACATTCTTTTATGCTCACGCATGTTATTAATATTCATGTCCTCATTCTATCTACTGCATTTTAATGTTTACCCTCCAATCTACTAGTCAGCGTAGGGCTATATGTGTGCCCTTCCCAGTAATGATTATGTGTAAGCGCCATGAAAGTCTGATAACAGTATGTGGATACAGGGACTAATTATGTACAAGTGTTAACACATTTTGCACATACACAGACTGACATGTAGATATCTAAGTTGGGCCAGCTTCATTACAGCCCTCTTTATAACTTGCCTTTCACTCCCCTTGCATCTCCAACAACGTTGTAGGCAATGTCAATTTTCTTGACACCTGCCTTTTGCAGCTGCTCCTTAATTTCTGTCCCCCTTTCAGCCATTTCTGAAATAACAGCGATTGAAAACACTGATGTGCCATTGTCCCTAATTTGTGCTGTAATCCCCTCTTCACCACATTAGTAGTGCATTCCTGTAGTAAGAAGAATATTTTTAACTTAAAAACTATTTTCAACATGACAACATACTTTTACTACTTCTATAGCAATGCTTCAGAGCATGGTACCATACCTCTATTGAGTAGAGCCACATGCAAAGTACTCTCAACAAATTTGTACCACTTATCCTTGACTTTTTAATCCTTCATTTTCATGACAGTGCACACTGTATATCCAAGAAATGGTGTTACCTTGGATATCGCTGCACAGTATCCAAAATGGGACATTTCTTTCTCAACTTCCAATATTTCTCTATTGTCATAGGCTTATCTGTCTTTAGGCCTATTGTGATTAGCCACATACCACACTGTGTGCCAGCGTAAATCATCAGCTAATTGAATCTGAAAACAAATAGCATTATGGTCAGTGGGATTGTTTGCTTCATATTGAATATGAACCTGCACTTGGCAGGTATTATTCATTCGCGGATCTAGGATCTGAATTTTACGAGTGTTTCATCAAAAAATTGACTCAAATTAGGCTGATTTTGCAAGTTTTTGCCAATTTTACGAGGGACGCCTGCCCCTTCCGCCCACCCCCTGGATCCGTGGCTGCTATTGTTATTTTCATTTCAAAACTTATCTGAGTGGAATAGTTAAAAAAATACATTAAACTCACCGCGTCCTTCATTCTATTGATGAATGCTGTTCCAATGGTGAGTGAACAGTTTATGGTTTGAGCAAATGGCAATGGAGCCATTGATGCCACCCTTCTTGGAACATCAAGCTGTGCCAGAGAGCACCTTCTGTTGAACTCCTAGTGTTTAGAAAAAAAAATATTTCTCAAAATAATTAAGAGATTCTTTTTCTTTGTCTTTTCAACCAAAGACCACACATGGGTACTTTGGTACGGGTACTTTTATTTTCATTTCTGAGGAGCGCGATCGCGCCGGCGCTCCTACAGCGCCCCCAGGGATGTGAGAGTTCCTCAAGCATATGACTTTGACATAATCGCAAATTGACAATCTTGTCTCATGTTACATGTTAAATCATCTCGTAACTGAACCTGGTAACAAATGGCGTTAAGATCAGTAGGATTATTTGCTTCAAAATGAATATTAACCTGTGTTAGTCTTTCTCAAGCATACATCTGTCACTGATACGTTAAGAGTGAGTTTCCTCTTCACTGGTGATTTCTCGGTTTCTGGAATTTGTTTGTGATTTTGGTTTGAAAACTTTGTCTTGTGATTCTTGAGATACTGGAAATGACTTCTTAGTGTTTGGAAAGACCTGAAAGAAAATTTCTTTGGATTAATATAATAAATCACCTGGTGACTGAACCTGAAAACAAATAGCATTGTGGTCAGTAGGATTATTTGCTTCAAATTGAATATGAACCTGCTCTTGCCTTTCTCAAGCATATGGCTTTGGCATAATTGCAAAGAAACTTGTCTAATGGTTATACTTTTTGTTTGACAAATCCAATAACTTGTCTAATGTTACATCCTTTTTAATGATAGTTTTCTCATGAGAAAAATTCTCTATCATCATGGTTGTTTGGCTTTTGCTAAATCAGTTGAGTTATAATCTTAATACATTTCCTTTTGATCCTGCCAGAGAAAAATTGTCAAACGTTGATATTCCAAGAATTCAGTTGGTCATTACAAATTATTCTTAATTACACACTCATTTTGCCATCGCAAGAAAAGAATCCTTCACCTGAATCAAGCAAAATTAAGTACTACTTTCAGGGTATATGACAAATCTGCACAAACTTTTTTGAATCTGTTGCATCCTGAGACAATTATACCTGAATTGTCTCAGGTTGCATCATCACAACTTCTGGCCATTATTATTTACTTCTAATATGTAACTTCTCACAGGAGGGGTTTTCATACTGTAGATCCAATCTTCTCTGCTCTTTGCTTGATCAGCTGTAATGAGTTCAGAATCATATTCAAGAAGAAAGTCTCCTTTCTAAAAGGTCTTTGTTGTGAATACCCTTTTGCCTACAAAAAAAAATGGAGGGGTTAGTGACACCAAGTTCTAACTCTCCATTTTTGGCCAGGGCTATATAGATATTATCATGGGTTGTTCACTGTTTTCATGTGATTTTCATCATTTTCACATATTTCAATTTTATTTTATTTTATTTTATTTTATTTTATTTTAAAACTCACCACAACTTCTGGCCATTATTATTTACTTCTAATATGTAACTTCTCACAGGAGAGGTTTTCATACTGTAGATCCAATCTTCTCTGCTCTTTGCTTGATCTGCTGGTTTGAGTTCACCATCATACTCACAAAACTGACAGTATGTAATAATGTTAGTGCAGTGGCTGTCTTAAAGCAATACTATAAAGTGTTCAAAAAGAAAGCACCCCCTGTCACCCATTACTTCTGATTTTTTTTGCTTAATGGGTTTGTTTTGGGTAGATATAATACCCTCCAATTGATTTGGCTTAAATATGCTTACTTTTTCTTTTATGGGCATTTGTTGAATTAATTTTGGGATCCCGGCATTAATTCCACATGTATTAGTATAGGAAGGAATGCATGAGCTTTTTATCCATTTATCAATGGAAAACAATTTTTTGACAAAATACTCTTGAAAACACTTTCAAATAAGCACATTCCTTCATTTTGTGTTGTTTTTACTAAGAACAATTTTTGCTTAAAATCTTACAGTATTGCTTTAAGCCATGTCTTGGCCAAAATGGCTAAGCCTCTTGTGATACAAACCCAAATTATTAATATTTTCTAATATTGCATGAACAAACAGGGGATAACTAAAAATATATCCAGTGTGGCCATATTGTTCACTTTCTGCAGATTTAAAAGCTGAAAAGATGGATGAAAATCACGACATTTACAGGATTAAAATTCCCTTTGTGGGGTGATCTTTGCTTTAACAAAAATTCCACGAACATGTTACCGTAACAATTAATGATCTCAAGCATTGACTTAATATGTCAAATCATACCAATAGGAATAGAATTCAAGATGTTTGTTTTTACATTTTTATGACACTTGTTTTGTTAAATTACCATTTTCTTTACACCTGTATTTACCAAGCAAACATTGATCACTGACTGGAAGACATGGACATCCTGACTTGTAACCATCACCAGCAACACAAGATGATTTTTCCGTCTTCCTTTTTGCACCACTACCACAGGCACACGATTGATTCTTCAGCATTGTATATTTGTCAGTTTCAATGTTACAGACACGTCATATCGAAAGGCCCTGCCCAATTTTCTACTTATTAAACCAAATATGTTGCAAAAAGGGAAAATTCTGTACAAACGCCATATAACCATAATTTCTTTTGCACATTGATAGACAGTTTTTTGGTAGGCTGTGTAAGTTGTTTGTCCCAGGATGGTAGTTTATTGGTACCCTGCTGTTCAAAACTCAAGCTTGGATTCTTCATGTATCCATATATGTATAGTGTGTGTGTGCTTTCCATATCATAAGCAAGCATTGTTTCCTGCTTCACTTAAAATGTGAAAAAAAATCTATCAGGCCCTAGAAACATAGCAACTAATGCCCAATATAATTGATGAAGCGATAAAGATGTTGTGTCTTTTCAAATTGACTAGATTTCCATGTAACGCCTCTAGAAATCTATTGAATAATACCACTTGTGTTTAGAATTTGCTGATTTACTAGTTCTGAAATTTTGATAAAATTCCAATAATTGTGTAATGTTCTTGTTTCTTATTATTACCTATCATCCTATTACCCATTATCTAAGATAATAAACTTACAACATGTTGAATTGGTTTTTAGTTCTTTGTTTTTGAATTCAAGATATTCCTTTCGTTCTTTATCAGTTATGAAAATATATTCCACTTCATACTGACTTTAGTGGTAAGATGTTTTTGTATCTCCATCCAAGAGCAGTACATTGTCTCGTAGACGAAGTGAGTAGTCATTAGCTACACCAAAATTGGATGATGAGAAAACCTAAAATGCATCTCCTTCACCACAATCATTGCGAATAGCGTCCACCAATACTAATACAATTAAAATGATGTCTACAATGTTTCATAATGACGGCAATTCAAAGTTACCGTTTGTGTCTACAAAATCGTTTACCTTCACTGTGTGGGGAGGTGAAAAACAATCAGTCTGATTAAATTGAAATGAAAAATAAATAAATAAATAAATATTGAAAAAAAACTTACCTCCCGTTTTTACAATCATCTTCCGAAGTGTTTTAACCGATTTATTCTGTACTTTGGCCCGACTTCTTTTTACTATCTCGTACGTGTGTGTCGGCTCGTTGTTTGTACCGGTTGTCCTTAGAGTGGAAAATTCTCCATCTGTTACAGTTCCTGTTCAAATAATTTAAAGAGAAGAACATGCTGTGATCTAAATGAATGTATACATAAGGGTGTTTAATGGTATACAGATTTTAAGTTCACTTTTTCCAATTTTTTTCCCTCTTAATTTCAGTATTTTTTTTTTTAATTCTATTTTTTAACAGACTTTTAAGTCAATCCTCACCAACATACTATGTCATGGCAGTAAAGGATTAGAATTTTAATGATGTAACTGCATTTGAAATGAAAATAAAACTAGAACAAATTCCTTTTATAAAGTATGCACCGAAAGAAGTAACCACAACCAACATCGGAAAAGAAATGTAAGATATCAAAATATTGCAACAGGAAGAGGGGTAATTTTAATCATATTTCATTTCATTTCACACAAAAAGCATTCAAAATTCTGTTCAATAAGAAATTTGCTTTTTGATTAATGGTCAAATGGCCAAAAGTTCACTTTTTGACATATCTGCTGCCATATGGTAGCTTGGATTTCCCTTGGGGTGCTTCTTTTCCTCCTTGACATACATTTAATGAAGCACATGTCATGAGTAGCGGATCAGCGTCAGGAAGGGCATCCGGTAAAATATTATTTGATCCGACTTGATTAATCCAAGTATTGCTATGGTGGCGAGTGTGAGGTGAATCTGGCCACCCCCGTGAACTGGGATAAAACCGGATTTAAAATCTTGGCTTACTACTACTACATAAATTGTGAGAAGTACACACACTAAACAATAAAACACATCCTTGTCAATAAGGTCCTTGTAGTGCAGAATTTATGAATTATGATATGACTGAGATTTAAATACAGAAATTGTGGTACAATCAAAATAATGCAGCACACTTACCAACACAAGTCAATCCGATCTCTTTCATCTGCTGTTTAAGTTGACTAGTAAGCTTGCGGATCTTCTCATCAGTAATACTGTGGTATGGAACGTACTGTACAGGTAGTGCGTAGGGTTTTGTGGCTCTTCGTTCATCAGAAAGCATAATCACTAGGACTTGGCTAGCTGCAGGTTGCCGTTTCTTTTTGAACAAACTTCTGCAGTATGCGACAAGATCTTCTTGAAGTCCATGATGAACTTGAGCAGCAGCCTGACTACCTGGGGTAAGATCTTTGTACCGTTCTTTCAAGTCCTCAGCCTGCTGGAGCAAAACCGCCAGTTCAACTTTTTCCCAGTTCAGATCTTTCAGCTTGGATCGGGAACATTGTTTGTCTTTGGATTTGATAGAAAATTGTTTATTGGCTTCCTTAAACTTTTCACTGAGAAAGGCAATGTCTTCGGTAAAATGATGACAGAGAGAGGCGGCATCCGGTGTTGATGCTTGGATTAGCTCCCTCCTGTCATCATACTGGTGTCTCAGCCGCGGCAGTTGACCATCAAGCAGATCACAGTCACCAGCCCATTCACCCTTTACTGATTCTTGTAAAGCTGGGCGGATATCGGTTGCATCCAATTTGATCCAGAAACGCCCACTGGGATTTGTTTCCTTCAGCTTTACCAGGGCAGCTTGCTGTATTGCTGTAGTTGTATGGTATGGTGACTTTCTGTTTTCGCTTGTAACTGTCACATGGCTGGGTGCTGCAACATTCACCTTTGCCTGCAAAATGAAAGAAAAAATAAAGAACATTGAGAAACAAAGCAAAACAACAACCAAACAAACCAAAAACAAACAAACAAAAAAGAATAATTTAGGCTGTGATGTTTACCGAATCCTAAATATTGTTGTCAACAATTAGCACATTTCTGCAGAGCCACCTGGGTGCTAAAAAACAACATTTCATTTCTGTTGAAACAGCCATGCATCGCTTGTTTTGGCTCAACTCCGTGCCTTTTCAATAGAAATGATAACCTACTCAGAATAGGTTATTTGGCAGTTCTTAGCACTTAATTTTCCTGTAGAAACACAATGGCAACACTAAATTCAGATTACCTGCAATTCATAATATGCATATACTGTCCAAGAAATTATATACTAATGCAGATACTTTTCTGTATTACCCACATGCCCAGCCATGTTTGTTGTCAAAAAATATATCACCGGTAGAGCAAAATGGCTTTAGCATGTCACCTGTCATTAAATTGAGCGTTTAATAGAACTGTCAAATTAGCCTTGGACCGTACAAACAGGCTCAATAGTCAATAGAACCTTTGAAAATGTAAAGTACAGTCATGTCCCGGTAGTGCTCCAAAGTGGGGCATTGTATGAAGCAATGCATGATGAGATACACACAATATCTTCTATTCCCTCTGCCCTTCTTACATCTTCCACCTGCTGATGGGACTGCATTGCTGGTTGGATACATCTGATGCTGTGGGTTCTTCTACTTTGGCGGTGTGATCGTTGGGATTAGTCTGGGTCCCATGGTGCAAGTTCTGGGTCTTCGGGATACTGCTCTGTCAATGGTTCGATAAACTTTCTTTTATTAAACTCCTTTCTTTTCACTACCCCCTCCTTTAAATTATCTTCCATTTCTAGGTCTTCATAATTCATGAATTTCATCAAAAAATCAGCCATACCCACCATGAACAGCTGCACTATTTAAGGTATACGCTCTGTTGTGGAGCTTATAAGCACGTAAAATCTTTATCTTCGCACATAAGGGGGCACTTGAATCAAGACAAAAAAGTATAATGATAATTTTATACTTACACGAAGAATGTAACTAGACTCCACTGATATAATACACGGAGTGCTAAAATATTTCTCCTCCGTGCCATCACTGTCTGGTATTACTGCAGCTCTCCTCACATTTTCCGATCGAAAAGAAATGTGAATTGTTCTGACACACAGTTTAACTGTTCGGCCACTTTCCATTCTTACAGAGAATACATCAGAAGTAATTCAGTGTAATAAATAGTACAACTCTGTGCTGGTCAACAAATATAGTTGCGACGGTTATCCCCTAGAATATGCTTGCACATGCCATTTTTATTTTCCGATAAATGATCGACAGCGGATACAGGAAGTTGATGTCATATAAAAATAAACCATGACATCATTGGGTATTCTCCGACTTAAAGAGAACGTCTGTTGAGCTGCTATAGTGTAACCCGCTGCTATAGTATAACCGCATTGTAATGAGCCGTGAGAGATGTGTGCACTTTTTACTGTCTATGATTTAGCACACCTAGTAGACGTCTTTCGCGGTCGCGAATGAATTTCCTGTTTGTAGGTTAATCGGATTTGTTTTGCATTACATATTATAATATTCAAATCAGGCGTCATGGCCGTTGACTATAATTTCATTTATAATATTAAAAGTCTGATACGCTTTTGCCCCGGATCGAGCAAAAGAAGTAAAACTAAGATGTAAAAACATCTGAGATATCTCATTTTGAATCTCTCACAAGCAGTCACGAAAAATATAAATGTGAGAGAGCTAAACAAATTTTTAACCAATGTTAACACACAGGGTTGAGCTATTATAAGACTGCTATACCAAAGTATTCTATGGTAGGCCTATATATATATGTTTAACCAGCTCAGTCCCATAAAGCACCTGCTTATGCAATAAGCACATGTATTCACACTTCGCTTGTAATTATTCTCGTCCCTCATGGTATAATACGCGGAGTGCTAAAATATTTCTCCTCCGTGCCATCACTGTCTGGTATTACTGCAGCTCTCCTCACATTTTCCGATCGAAAAGAAATGTGAATTGTTCTGACACACAGTTTAACTGTTCGGCCACTTTCCATTCTTACAGAGAATACATCAGAAGTAATTCAGTGTAATAAATAGTACAACTCTGTGCTGGTCAACAAATATAGTTGCGACGGTTATCCCTTAGAATATGCTTGCACATGCCATTTTTATTTCCCGATAAATGATCGACAGCGGATACAGGAAGTTGATGTCATATAAAAATAAACCATGACATCATTGGGTATTCTCCGACTTTAAGAGAACGTCTGTTGAGCTGCTATAGTGTAACCCGCTGCTATAGTATAACCGCATTGTAATGAGCTGTGAGAGATGTGTGTGCACTTTTTACTGTCTATGATTTAGCACACCTAGTAGACGTCTTTTGCGGTCGCGAATGAATTTCCTGTTTGTAGGTTAATCGGATTTGTTTTGCATTACATATTATAATATTCAAATCAGGCGTCATGGCCGTTGACTATAATTTCATTTATAATATTAAAAGTCTGATACGCTTTTGCCCCGGATCGAGCAAAAGAAGTAAAACTAAGATGTAAAAACATCTGAGATATCTCATTTTGAATCTCTCACAAGCAGTCACGAAAAATATAAATGTGAGAGAGCTAAACAAATTTTTAACCAATGTTAACACACAGGGTTGAGCTATTATAAGACTGCTATACCAAAGTATTCTATGGTAGGCCTATATATATGTGTAACCAGCTCAGTCCCATAAAGCACCTGCTTATGCAATAAGCACATGTATTCACACTTCGCTTGTAATTATTCTCGTCCCTCATGGTCCTTTTAATAAAAAATAAATAAATAAAGAGAGATAATCTTTTTTCTCATGCGTTGATAATCCACAATGTATTTGCCCCACTGGATAACACAAACATCAACCAACCAAGAAAAAAAATACCGCCTGCACAAAAGAGCCTAAGGGAACTAGTATGAGTGCCTAACTTTGTGAAAACGAGCAAAGTTACATTATAGCAGCAGGTTATACTATAGCAGCCTAACAAACGTCGCGCAAAGGCTAAAGTGCCGACGTTGATCTCTTCTCTTATTGGCGCCGCTGTGCAACAGCCACCTCCAAATCCAATGACACATGTTACGTCCCTCTTTGTATGTCTTGACAATACAATTTCTCTTTCCTCCAAGTTCATTAGCAATCAGGTGGGTATCAACCAAGAAGTAGAGATTTGTTCTTGAGCAAAACCCAATAACAAACTGGTAGCCTCTACAAGTGAAAATACCAGCTTTGGTCATGTTGGCTTAAGCTGGATTTTCAAAAGCCTGAAAAAGGGCATCCGGCCTGCCATAGCAATTTCTGCTCTGCTATATATTCAGAGAAAATATAATCGCTGTACATCAAGCCAGCTTTCTTGAGGATTGATTTAGCTTGTTGTGCATCATAATATTTATTAACATCGCAGAAGGAATTGATAAATCAGAAGAACTTTGAATCAACAATTTTAACCAATCCAAAATTTTTCTGGTGGCAATGTTATTTAATTGGACCCACTGATATCCAAATTTCCAGTTGGCTTCCAATTTCTATCATTGGGATCCAAAGCCCTTTCTTGGAAGCGAGCTGAAGAAGCTTGGACAGACTGTTGTTTTTACAAGTTCTGTAGTATGGCTTCTGTTCCTGAACATGATTTGCTGCAATTGGTTGAAGTCTTTGTCAACAAAATGTCTTGACATTGACAGATTGACAATTTTTGACAAAGACATCAACCAATTGCTGCAATAGGTCAAAGTCTTCATCAACAAAGTTTCAGTCACAAATTTCAACAGTCTATAAGTTTTAATCAAAGTCAGTCCCTTTGCCACAAAACCAAGCCATTTCTTCTTTATTTCTTGTCCCAACTTTTTCAAGCCGGTAGTAAATCTAGTATCCATTATGGAAGAAATTGTTGCATCCATACATAAGGGTTTGTACTTGATGAACTAGTTATGAGAAAAACAAGAGCTTAATTATTCAAGATTGAAGATCGGAATAAGCACATGAAGTTTATAAGAATGTCAAATTTCATACAGCTTCCACCATCCATTTTAATTTTGGTGCTGTAACCGTGTAACTTCAAGAGCATCAATTTCTTTTAAGGCTTGGTAAAAGATTTCGAATAAAGAACAGTCCTTGACTATGAATGACGACTCTAAAATCTTTGTATTCTCTGTTTAGTAATAATATCTGTGCTCGTTAGTTTCATTGTTCAGAAGAATAAATTGAAAGAATTCTGACCTGATTCCAACATACTAATCCAATGCATCCTTCCATTGCAGGCAGTTGAGTCTTGATGGTTTCTTCTCAGAAATTCTTGACAAGTTTTGAATATCTCAATTCTCTGTACAAGGAACAACTCTTGGTAGACTTTTTCTCTCCACAAAATAATCTACGAAATATTTGCAAGTAATTTTGGGGTAGACCTTTAGGAAAACCAAATACCAAATGGTATGAAAGTAACCTTTAAGGGCACAGTTAAACCCTCATTTTCTGAAATATTTTATGCTTTGTAACTCGGCAACCGATAAGTAAATCCATATAAAAGTATACATTTCTAGATGTGGATTTTCATGTAGAAGATGATGGTTAGGTCAGTTTTG
>JXSR01S012434.1:350-14804 GCA_000969725.1 Ophiothrix spiculata | reverse complement strand
TGTCGCCAACAAGTTTATACCCAGGTGTACGATTAAGCCTTGCTTCATTCAAATCCTTTTTTCAATTTGTTCCTCTTCAGGGTATCTTCAAAGGAGTGTTCATTTTTATTTATCCTTTCATTTAATGAGAACAATTCTTGTTCAAACTCCCTAATTGTCAATGTTTCTCTTTCAATTTGGCCCTTCCGTGCCAAAACTTCCGCATTCAAAATTAGCTCCTAACTGCAATTGTTTCTTTTTCAATGTGGAAGGGGCAACTGCCATACATCGAGCCTGTAGTTGTGTCTGTGTACGCTTTGTTGCATTACCTACATCAAGTAACAATGGTGTCAGTGTGCCATGGGCAACCATATTCCTGTTGCGTATTTGAAGAAGTGTTCCTGCAGCAGCCATACTATTCTTGATGGCAGAGGCTGCATAGAGAGTGCATAGATCCTGCAATTTCTCATACATTCGTCTACGCTATCTGTACAGTCACGGTGAAATTCCTTGTCAACTTGGACAACTTGTATTTCTTGGTTTTTCGCCTTCTCTATGCTATTCTTGATGGCAGAGGCTGCAGAGAGAGTGCATAGATCCTGCAATTTCTCATACATTCGTCTACGCTACATGTATCTGTACAGTCACGGTGAAATTCCTTATCAACTTGGACAACTTGTATTTCTTGTTTTTTCGCCTTCTCTATGCTATTCTTGATGGCAGAGGCTGCACAGAGAGTGCATAGATCCTGCAATTTCTCATACAGCAGGGTTGAACTATCATGACTGTATGGTATTGTCATCTGCTGCATTAACCCCAGATTTAAATGAATGGACGTAATCGACTTCTGCCTTGATTCTTGCCTTCAAGGCATCAATTTCACTTTTATTTAGTGATTCTCCAAGTTTAATCATCTGCCCAACGGCCCCAGAAGCTTTGGATTGCATGTCTCTCAGCATAGACGACTCTTCCGCACTCAACACCAGCTGAGTGTTCATTGGAATGAGCGTCAGGCGGACGATTTCCCTGTTTAAAAAATAACAACAGTAATAGGACAATCAAAAGCACTCATTTATTATGATTAGGATGATTTTAAAAAGATTCCACAAAACGTTCAGTTTATTTGTGGTTAACTCATAGTTGAAATTCAAATTTGTGTGTAAAGCAAGATGTAGTATTCCCATAAATGCATTTATGCCATAGGCACACACACAAGTTACTGCACAGGTTAAAAATGTGTGTCGGAACTATTGAGTACAGAAATGCGTGCTAGGATACAATTAAACGGCAAAGTGACAAATATTCACACTCTAGCATTTTGTTTCAGGTTCTACTAAATATGTCAACAAGATTTGTATCTGTAACATTTCCAAGAAAAAGGTACTAAAAATACTTTCAGGGACATGTTGTATTGATAAAAGGGTCAATTATAAATATTTTAAAAGAAAAGTCAGTTTTCAGAGTCAAAGATTAAGGCTGTGATTGATAACAACAATTTGAAATCTGCCATTTTTTTACACATTTTTAGGAAAGAGTACTTAAAAATTTACTTTATGTGTTTCAGTGACTTCAGTTATGTGTTTGGGGTACTCCGGAATTCCATAGAGTTAAACCATTTCAGATTTACTAGTGTCTGGATGTCTACTGGGTATTGAAAATGTTAAAGTGTCATTTTGAAGAGGTCGATTTTTGAATTATTGACACCCCTGGCCCACTGTGCACTGTTGAAGTTGATGCCACTTCTTGCACTTCTGGTTGTGTTTGAGTTGTCTGAAACTGAAATCCACATTCAGTAATATAAATAAGTACTTATAGTAATAATTATTTTGAATTTTGAGTGAAACAAAGTGACTTGTGCATTGAGCTACAAAATTAACATCAGTCTGCTTGGTAAATACTCTTTGGAACAGTTTGTCATGTTCATGTTTCCCAGTGTTTGAAGAAAACAATTATAAACTGATGGATAAATAGATGGGTTTATTTTAACAAAGGCTTTTTTCTGCGCAACTGATGCTGTCATTATGCTTTCTTATCTCTCTTTATCCCGTTTGGATGCCTCCTCTTTCCAAGGCAGCCCGTTTCTCTCCGTCTTCTTTTGCCACCTTCCATGCAGCTTCAGCCGATTTGCAGATGTGGTCATATCTGTATATTTACAGCAAAAGAAAGAAATCTTTTCACTGTATTAGCAACCAAAGTCATCAAAAAAAATAGCAGCTTTCAGGCCTAGCAGCTTTATCAAAAGCCACAAAGCATCCCTTTGCATGTAAAAACCTAGCCTAAGTGAAGAGTAACCTGACATATTCAAAGAAAATGCCTCAAGAGCATATGCTGTTTCCGGACCCAAACTCTGGAACAATTTTCTTCCAATAATCAGGAACACTGCTCCAACAATGACCATATGTGTAAAATCACTTGACTGTACCATGCATTTGATTGCATGATTCTGTATGTGTAGATTTGTAAGAATTTGTATTTGTACAAATCATTAAGTTTAAAGGTTTTTTGTTGTATGTACAGCGCACTGAGGCTTCTTTGTTACGAGCACTAAAAAATATCTCTATTATTATCATTACGGTATTATTTCGTAAACTTACCACTTCTCTTCTCACCTCCGGCTGCATAGTGGAATGCCAGCGCCACTGTCTGTCGGTTGTCGGAAGCATAACGGCACCCAAATTCTGAACCAGTGAAAGTAAAACCTTCAGTTCTATGTGTAGCCATGAATACGAGCTTTCCCCATTGAAGTTTTACCAGTACAGAAACTTTAAACATGATTTTCTCAGAACGATAGTTTTCTGAATCAGACCGATGCCTTTTACCAATTTCAATGTAACTTTACAATCGAACATCCAATAACCAAAAGCAAGGTGTCATTTTAAAGCTTGAAGTCTCAGCTTTAAGACTAGACCAAAAAATTGATTTTGATTTTGCCACCCTTAAGGTACCTTTTGATATGACGGGTCACATTTGTTAAACTTGAATTAAAGGTAATATTTTCTATTAAATGCGTCAAAGAAATTTGCTCTGATTGATCCTCATTAATATGCATAAGCAGCAACTATAGCTTCTATTAAATGCGTCAAAGAAATTTGCTCTGATTGATCCTCATTAATATGCATAAGCAGCAACTATAGCAACAATCTCGGATGTAAGTATTTCAAGAATATTTAAAGTATCTCTTAACATTACATATTGCACAAGAATTCGCATTTAAAATAAAAGTCTCAATCCAAAATGTGAACATTCCCAGTATGAAGTGCAATGGCCTCGGGTTCAGTATGTTTTTCATAATGAATCATGAATATTAAATGTCCATTATTTTCAGCTGCTTCCCGGTCATCTTCACTGGCATTTATCATTTCATCCTGATTTGCTAGTCCCAAAACTTTCCCTTTATACCATTTTTTGGTTACTTTGCCATTTTTTGTAGTTATTTCATATTTATGTTTAACCATTTTGCCAATTAGTTCTTTGCCAGGAAATATATGCTCATCTTGTAACTTAAATTTGTTTGCTTTTTTGGATCGCTCTGCATGAGCTTCATCAGTTAACCTGCGTTTCAAGTTCTTGATCCTGGTCTTTTGGGCAGATATGTTGCTGATGTTTACTTCTACAAAAGCTACAAAAGGTAAAAATATTGGTTGAACTTACTCTGTTTTCAATGGCAAGGAAATTGAAATAGTGGATACTCTTGCATCCCTCT
Source organism: Ophiothrix spiculata (assembly GCA_000969725.1). Taxonomy (NCBI): domain Eukaryota; kingdom Metazoa; phylum Echinodermata; class Ophiuroidea; order Amphilepidida; family Ophiotrichidae; genus Ophiothrix; species Ophiothrix spiculata. Next base: position 11,122 of record JXSR01S012434.1, on the reverse strand, counting down.
TGTCTGGTATAATATCTGGGAGACACAGAGAAGTCTATGTTGTCGCCAACAAGTTTATACCCAGGTGTACGATTAAGCCTTGCTTCATTCAAATCCTTTTTTCAATTTGTTCCTCTTCAGGGTATCTTCAAAGGAATGTTCATTTTTATTTATCCTTTCATTTAATGAGAACAATTCTTGTTCAAACTCCTTAATTGTCAATGTTTATCTTTCAATTTGGCCCTTCCATGCCAAAACTTCCGCATTCAAAATTAGCTCCTAACTGCGATTGTTTCTTTTTCAATGTGGAAGGGGCAACTGCCATACATCTAGCCTGTAGTTGTGTCTGTGTCTGTTTTGGTAGCATTACCTACATCAAGTATCAGTGATGTCAATGTACCACGGGCAACCATATTTCTGTTGCGTACTTGAAGCAGTGTTCCTGCAGCAGTCATCAATCCTGGTCTTATTGTTTCCTCATTTTTGGTTTTGTCCCTCGCCATGGAATCGCTGATTGCAGGTGCTTGAAGACATTTCACAAAAGTTGGTGCAAGCTCCTCTTCTTGTCCAGTACATGACCAAGCCTGGAAAAGAAAAGAATTATGCACAAATTACGGTTATGTGATAGGCCTCTAAAGATGTCTTTTCTATATAACTTAAGATGTCATACAAGAAAATAATCAAAATGTGAGAAATACAAAACAATTCTTGGCTGTCATTGATCTCCAGGATGTATTCTATTATAATGCAAAAAACTAGAAAGTCATAGCACCTCCAATCGGCAAGTTATGGCCCTCTGAAATTGTGCAATTTTTCGACAATTACATATTGATGCATCCATATGATAGAGCCTCTGTTAATTCAGCGTTTTCATGAAGTTGACCTATTTTTTGTTTCCAAAAAGTTTAACTCTTATTCCAAGTACATACCTGACAGAATGTTCTTCATTCCATTGCAGTTCTGTGGAATTGAGAATCCATTTCTTTTTAGGAGTTGGTCGATAATCTGTATCAGATCCACTGCCCCCACTGCTGGATAGAACTGGCAATAGCTTTGAGGGTTCATTTTCTCGCTTTCTCCTCAAACACATCATTTTTGTTCGAACCTTTCCTTTCCCTGGCGGTCTTCCAGGCTTCCGTTTTGAATGTTCACCATTTCATTAAGAATAACACAATTATGGCTTTAAATATATTTCAATATTCACGAAAAATCTTCGCTCAGCGAGAAAATCAAAATGGCGTCCAAGCAAGCGTTGAGAACGTAATTATTATTCATAAGTTCGCTTTAGGGCGGTTGGCTTGTGACGTATCAAACAATGACATCATCGCTTCTTTTGTCTCGAAACGGACCTCTTATGATCGTACTCCCTAGCTTGGGCAAAAATTAAAATATGACGTAAAAAGGGGGGGGGGGGTAGCAGCTGCTTTGCAATTCAGTTTTACCTTTCTAGTGACTACAATAAGCTGTAAAAGAGTTTATCACGTGGCAAACCAGTTGCATTATTCATTTCTCTAACATATGAGCCCACATCTAGAGACCGCCTTTTCGTTATTTAGCGCCAGCACTCTGAAAACCGGTTTTTATTTAAGCCTAAAAATAGACCAACTTTGATGAATTTTCAAGGAAAATTGGGAACAGATATTCTAATTTTTACTTTTTTATTGAAACAAAAAAAAAAAAAAAAAAACATGTACAATGAGCCATATTTAAGGCTGAGCTTATTAATTTTATCAGGTGATACTTCATTCAAGTTTATTGATGAAAAGTATTAACTGCTGTGTGTAGTTCGTTTTGGTATGAATTTTCAATTCATCATGGTTGCATAATTTTGCACTCTCTCAGCCACTGCTTTGTTAAGAAGTTTAATGTAAAGATTAGACTCTAATCACAATCCAGAAGCACTATTATATATGCTAAATACCATTTTCTATTGTTATATGCAATAAAACATTGATTGGTGATTACATTTGTTACGTTTTTTAGAGTAGAATCTTCAGAAACTTTCACATGTCGCCGGCAATCACGCTAGCTATATCCATGCTATATCGTGGGTACATGAATATTAATTAATATGACATCATCATTATGGTAGTAAATCATGAATTGGAGTGTTTCTATTGCTCAGATATGATCACGTGGTACATTGACACTACTTTATATTTATGAATGCTGATAGTTCATGGCAATATAAATGAAGACCAAGAATAATTCATGAATTAGCGGTATGGAGCATTTTTAAACTTACATTTGCGCGAATCACATGATGATTCGCGCTGCCATGAATTTGCGAGAATCTTTACGCGAATCGATTCGCGGATTCGCGTCGAATTTCTACCCTTGCAACGCCCATATTAATCTCATGGACTATTTGCCGCATATCATCAACGTGTTTTATAAAGTCGACAATTCGTTAGTGACTCTGTCTACGCTTACGTTGCGCGTTTGGGGAGTGTTATACATCGAGTCAACTTCTGGCATCAAACGATGAAAGAACTCCAGAAAAAATAAAAATTCCTCATCCCCCAACCATTTCAAGAGTCCTGAAGATTCAAGAGATTGTTGTCCTATCCCAGTCAATATTCAGATCTTCGTCATCGTCGTCATCCCCTTCAATGATGCATTTTCTGAAGAAAAGTTTCACAAGCTATCTTTGTGGCCATTTCGAGCAGACATCGACCTCTGTTTAATCATGTTAGACACCTGCACTGTTCTGCTGGAGGACTTGCTAAAGCTGTTGACTTTCATTCTTTGCCACCGCTGTGGTATTCCATCTTGAACTGAGCAAATCCACTGCTCCTTTGCATTTAAATACATGGCAGCAGGGCAATTGCATGTTCGAAAAACATGGCGCAAGAACAACTGATGGAGTCTTTTCCAATATTTACATTGTGAGTGTTGTCACCAGTCCTTATGGTGAAATCTTCCTTGTCAACTTGGACAACTTGTATTTCTTGTTTTTTTGCCTTCTCTATGCTATTCTTGATGGCAGAGGCTGATTTCTCATCCGATCTACGATGTGTTTCATTCTACTCAAGCATTTGAGAGATATCCAGTGTACTCTTGTTCCACAGTGTCCAAGATCGAAATACATTGACTTATCAAACTGTATACATCTAACAAATGTTGCACTCGCTGCACAATTCCAAAAATGTACTGTGACTTTACAAAACGAAGTGGGTGACCTTTCAAGAAGTAATCGTATGATAGTTCTAGCACTGAATCCGTGATTAATGTCTCTCTTTCAATACAATGGCCAGTTTTGTCCACACACATTGGATCTTGACATGTTGGGAAAAGGTACTTTAATATTTCCATATCAAAAAAATCACGTATATCGTCAAATAATATAACGAAATTAAAAACTTCTCCTCCATTCACCACCGTTGCCCTCTCCGATAATTTGTCAAAGTTGTTCATCCACAGTTTCAAGTTTTCTTGTCATTCTCTTTTTGCAGCTGTACGTGCCGGAAGCCATTCTGTAATAACGGGCAATATCTAAAATCCTTCCCAATGTCTGTGTTGTGTTGAGAGAAGAGATGTTATAATCCAGTTGCGCCAAGGAAACAGCAGATCATGACACCTAAAACTGTGTTCATCAACTGGTTAGAACTCTGAATGAAGGAAAAAGAAGATAATTGTGGAGATTGTAAACACACTAGTGTTGTGTGTAGGTGTGAATTGTTAAGGGCCAAACACATCACATCACTTTACATCGCATATTCATGTTGTTAACTTTGTATGTGGTGTCGGCGATAATTACTTCGGGGTAATTTTGACAAGTTTGTTTCATAGTGCTTGTTTGCATATTGTCTTGGCTTGCCTGTAGTTTGTTCTTGTCATCAGGTTCCATTTCCGAGCCCTTGGTGACCCCTAGGAGACGTTGACTTTTATTTTTTCGAGGGGGGGGGTCAATTATGCGAAAAAATGATTTTGTCAATAATTCAGGTGGTACAGATCAGCTAAACAAAATCACAGGGCTTTCTTCTTGTTTGTCTGGTAAGTACTTGCCACTGCAACCATCTGTAAACAGTTGGATAATAAAATTATTGTCCGTTTCCGAGCTGTGACCCCCAGAAGTGTGGTCTAGACTGAATATATCTCAAGTTGAGGCCTCTTTATCTTTTAAATGAAAAGAGCTATGGACTTGATTCTATCAGAAATGGATTCTACAGCTTCCAAATCCCCCAGATATGAATTTTGGTCATCATGGGGATTCTAGTTTAGGAAATATGGCCCCCTGAAGAGGCTAGTTCGCAGTTTGGGCGCTGACCCCCCTGAACTTCAAATTGCCGCTACGTGAAAACGAAGCGGAGTTAGAATTTTATATTTGCACGTTTTTCATTTCTCATAGGTATCTACCCACATATTAAATTAGAAAAAAATCCATGACATATGGTGCCCCCAGTTTACTAAGTTGGCATGGACTGACCCATAAGTGATCTGGCACTTGAAACTTATGGTATCAAACATAATAATTATTATCAATGACCTGTATTCACAATGCCAACCTTTAGTTCTGGATTAAACTGAGGACTAGCTGTCAAGAAAGCTCTTCTTGGATACACCATGCTCACAATGACCATTCACTCTCAAAATCTTTCAACTTGTTACTTAGTTGCAGAAGCTGTGGATGAATTGCTGCACTCTTTCCTTTTCCTTTTTTCTTACTCCTCTTACATCCTTGACTCGGGTTGATTCCAACATAGATTCTGAAGTGCAATATCACTGACGAGAGTTATAATCTAAACATCACACACTCAATACAAGATTCTGATTCTCCTGTGGTTATACAAGGGTTGTTTTACAATCATGGTACCCCAACTGTCCCATTTTGGGTGAAAAATGAGGTGATAATGGGCAATAAACTTGGAATATCGGTTGATAAATTAGGTTTTATCTTGAGAATGAAAGATTTTCGACCGATATTCCAAGTCTTTTGATTGAAAATCTTGGAATATCGCTGATATTTGTACAAAATGCTTGCCATTGACGTCACGGGGGACGGGCTAGTGTCATCTGAACAATAGAAAAGCAATCTAGTGTAGGAGTCCTCCAGTACCCAATCACTTGTTCTGGGGGCACCTTCTCATTTTTTTAGCCAATTTTCAATAAAACAAATTGGCAGTGTGTCAAAAGGCTCGCGAGATCATTCTGCATTGAACCCTAAGCAGCACCATTTCATAACCCAACTAACACTATGAAATGCTGCCGCTGTAAATTACACTGTTCATTTTGTGTCCTCACTATTAAACAGGTCTGCTATTGGCTTGCCTGGCTGGGTTTGCCTTTGCTTGTTTGTATAGTTTGTTCTTGTCATCAGTTTCCTTTTCCGAGCCATTAGATTTGGCAGAATTTGGCAAAGTGTCCTCACCAATGGTCAGGAATATTTTGTTTCCCTCCTCAAGTGCTGATGTTATGTTGCACAACATTTCATATTTGCCACAAAATTCTTTATGGCTTAGTTGTGAAGATAGGTAGCTATCTTTGTGGCCATTTCAAGCATTTTTTTATATTTTTCTGAAGCAGACAGCGGCCTCTGTTTAATCATGTTAGACACCTGCACTGTTTTGCTGGATGACTTGCTAAAGCTGTTGACTTTCATTCTTTGCCACCGCTGTGGTATCCATCTTGAACTGAGCAAATCCACTGCTCCTTTGCATTTAAATACATGGGAGTCTTTTCCAATATTTACATTGTGAGTGTTGTCACCAGTATATAGTGAAATCTTCTCTGTCAACTTGGACAACTTGTATTTCTTGGGGTTTTTTTGCCTTCTCTATGCTATTCTTGATGGCAGAGGCTGTATAGGGAGTGCTGCAATTTCTCATACAGCAGGGTTGAATTAACATGGCTGTGTGATATTGTCATATGCTGCATTAACTCCTGATCTAAATGAATTGACGTAATCGACGACCATCAACTCCTGGATGCTGATACACATGGGGCGCACAAACTGGAATTTTATCGTGCCACGATCTGCAAATGATTTCTCTAAGTGTGGGGAACAGCTGATTTCACATCCGATCTACGATGTGTTTCATTCTGCTCAAGCATTTGAGAGATATCCACTGTACTCTTGTTCCACAATGTCCAAGATCAAAATACATTGACTTATCAAACTGTATACAACTGTCGTCTAACAAATGTTGCACAATTCCAAAAACGTACTGTGACTTTACAAAACAAAGTGGGTGACCTTTCAAGAAGTAATCGTACGATAGTTCTAGCACTGAATCCGTGATTAATGTCTCTCTTTCGATAAAATGGCCAGTTTTGTCCAATCACATTGGATCTTGACACTTTGGGAAAAGGTACTTTAATATTCCATATCAAAAAACTCACGTCTATCGTCATAAAATATAACGAAATTGCAAACTTCCCCTCCATTCACCGCCGTTGCCCTCTTCGATAATTTGTCAGTCGTTCATCCACAGTTTCAAGTTTTCTTGTCATTCTCTTTTTGCACCTGATCTTGTTAAAACGTGCTGGAAGCCATTCTGTAATAACAGGTCTGCTATTGGCTTGCCTGGCTGGGGTTTGCCTTTGCTTGCTTGTATTTTGTTGGCAGAAGTTGGCAGGTCTGCTATTGGCATGCCTGGCTGGGGTTTGCCTTTGCTTGCTTGTATTTTGTTGGCAGAAGTTGGCAGGTCTGCTATTGGCTTGCCTGGCTGGGGTTTGCCTTTGCTTGCTTGTATTTTGTTCTTGTCATCAGGTTCCTTTTCCGAGCCTTTAGATATGGCAGAATCTGGCAAAGTGTCCTCACCATTAAACAGGTCTGCTATTGGCTTACCTGGCTGGGGTTTACCTTTGCTTGCTTGTAGTTTGTTCTAGTCATCAGGTTCCTTGTCCGAGCCCTTAGATTTGGCAGAATTTGGCAAATTGTCCTCACCAATGGTCAGGAATATTTCCTTTCCCTCCTCAAGTGCTGATGTTATGTTGCACAACATTTCATATTTGCCGCAAAATTCTATATATGGCATAGTTGTGAAGATAGGGTAGCTATCTTTGTGGCCATTTCGAGCATATTTTTACATCTGCACTGTTTTGCTGGAGAACTTGCTAAAGCTGTTGACTTTCATTTGCCACAGCTGTGGTATCCATCTTGAACTGAGCAAATCCACTGCTCCTTTGCAGTTAAATACATGGGAGCAGGGCAATTGCATGTTCGAAAACATGGCGCAAGAACATTGGATGGAGTCTTTTCCAATATTTATATATTGTGTGTTATCGCCAGTCCTTACAGTGAAATCCTCCTTATCAACTTGGACAACTTGCATTTCCAGTTTTTCCTCACTTGCATTTCCAGATTTTTCGCCTTCTCTATACTATTTTTGATGTCAGAGGCTGCGTAGGAAGTGCATAGATCCTGCCATTTCTCACACAGCAGGGTTGAATTACCATGGCTGTATGATATTGTCATATGCTGATTAACCCCAGATCTAAATGAATGGACGTAATCGACGACCATCAACTCCTGGATGCTGATACACATGGGGCGCACACAAACTGGAAGTTTATCACGCCACGATCTGCAAATGATTTCTCTAAGTGAGGGGAACAGCTGATTTGTCAAGGATTTGAGAGATATCAAGTGCTGTACTCTTGTTCCACAGTGTCAAAGATCAAAATACATTGACTTAGCAAACTGTATACAACTGTCGTCTAACAAATGTTGCACTCGATGCACAATTCAAAAAATGTACTGTGACTTTACAAAACGAAGTGGGTGACCTTTCAAGAAGTAATCGTATGATAGCTCTAGCACTGAATCCGTGATTAATGTCTCTTTCGATACAATGGCCAGTTTTGTCCACACACATTGGATCTTGATACTTTGGCAAAAGGTACTTTAATATTTCCATATCAAAAAAATCACGTATATCGTCAAAAAATATAACAAAATTGCAAACTTCCCCTCAATTCACCGCCGTTGCTCTCTCCGATAATTTGTTAAAGTCGTTCATCCACAGTTTCAAGTTTTCTTGTCATTCTCTTTTTGCAGCTAATCTTGTTAAAAACGTGCCTGAAGCCATTCTGTAATAACGGGCAATATATAAAATCCTTCCCAATGTCTGTGTTGTGTTAAGAAAAGAGATGTTATAATTTGATTGTGCCAAGGAAACAGCAGATCATGACACCCAAAACTGTGTTCATCAGCTGGTTAGAACTCTGAATGAAGGAAAAAAAGATTATTGTGGAGTTTGTAAACACATTAGTGTTGTGTGTAGGTGTGAAGTGTTAAAGTCCAAACACATCACATCGCAATCGCATCCCAATCGGTGTCCAAACGCAAACATATATGAATTGACTGAGTGTCATATTGCCAAGGCCTTTTAACAGCAACTTTGAATTTAAACATGTCTGCTGTTGTCTTGGCTTGCTTTTGTTTGCCTTTGTTTGTGGGTTTTCCTTGTCATGAATCTACTTGTCATGATTAGGTAAGCCCTTAGAATTGGTAGAATTTGGCAAATTGTCTTCAATATTTGTTTGTCCTCTTGTGACTGCAAGAAACCTCTTCAATGCTTTTTCTGGTCGAATTACAACTAATGTTGCCCCCATTATGGCCATGGGGTCTACGGCCTCCTTTATAATCTTTCTCCATATTTGTTATGAGGGTTTTGTGCCATATACTGACGTGCTGGCAAGGCATGTTGTCAGTAGGGGAAGCAACTACTAAATAAGATATATTAGAGACTATAATAGTCCTTCCACCGGTGCTCGACGCTGGCTGTACCGTCTACGGCACTACGGTAGCAAGTTGAAGGATCTTAAAACCACATTGGCCTGACTTTATTGTCCTCAACAATAGTCAGGAATATGTCCTTTCCCTCCTCAAGTGCAGATTAAAGGTTGCACATCATTTCAAGCATTTATTTAAATATTTTTCTGAAGCAGGCAGCATCTTTTGTTTGAGCATGTTTGAAACCTGTACTACTTTGATGGTGGACTTGTTCATGCCAGTGATTTGCATTCTTCACCACCGCTGTAGAATCTACATTGAACTTGGCAAATCCAATGCTACTGTGCATTTGAATACATGAGCATGGCAATTGCATGTTAGAAATCATGCTGCAAGTACACCTGACAGAGTCTTTTCCAAGATTTGTATCATGCCTGTTATTGCCAGTCCTTAAAGTGAAATCCCTTCTTCTATTGCCATTAACGATGATAGCCAGCTAAGGGCATATTCATGTTGTTAACTTTGTATGTGGTGTCGGCGATAATTACTTCGGGGTAATTTTGACAAGTTTGTTTCATAGTGCTTGTTTGCATATTGTGTTGGCTTGCTTTTGCTTGCTTGTTGTTTGTTCTTGTCATCAGGCTCCATTTCCGAGCCCTTAGATTTGGCAGAATTTGGCAAAGTTTCCTCACCATTAAACAGTTTTGCTATTGGCTTGCCTGGCTCTGGTTTGCCTTAATTGCTTACTTGTATTCAACGTCATAAATAAAGAAATAACGTCATTGGAACTGTGAAAAACTGAATCTTTTTCCCACTTCTTGTTCTTTATTAATACAATTTGACAGGTCAGAGTCACAGGAAAAACGCCATTTGCCATAGATTCTGTAGTGGGAGCATTTGCGAATTTTATACTTTGCATTTGATTGGCTTTCATAGATTTTGTAACTTTGATGATCTTTCTTTTGGGGATAGTGCTCAATGTCATGCAACTTATATCTTGCAATTCCACATTACAACTATAGCATTACAGTCAAGTGGATTATTTGGCTGAAATTTAAGTTTGACAATTTGGTTTTCTCCTTCTAATCTCATCTGGTTCCAGGCTGTGTCCAAGGCAACTTGATAATCGCGATCCTTATGGCAGCCATATTATTGCATACTTTAAAATTTTGAAAAATTGATCCATCAAAATATCACTGTTTTGTAAAGAAAAAGAATCAATTGGCATATAAACAAGCCTGATTTTGCTATCCTACGTTGGAGGCACATCCCCATAATCACTTTTGCACTAAGTACTCCTCCTTGGTCGTGGGTCACTTAGAGCATATTTTCAGTTTTATTATACTTCTACGAGGGTCATTCAAAAAGTTCTACCTGTTGTATTATAACTTTTGTTCTATTAAAGATAACTACTCGAAAATTGATACAAATATAGCTCAGAATGTCACCTACACATGGTGCAACAATTATATCAATGTCTTGACTAGATTTCTGTAGGTGACTTGAAAACCACAGTAAGTTTCGATAGTTATGGTAGACACTCAAGTCTTATTACACCTGGACTCATTGCGGACAAATCGAGGGAAGTACCAATCTTGTTTAAAACCATTATAACATGATGATGAAGAGAATACTTACTTCCAGTGCACTGGGCGCCCCTTCTGCACAAGGGATGATGATGTTTGGAGGATACCTGCTTATGCTGTTCGATTCTCCTCGTGACTGAACCATACGTTTCATCTCATCCCTTGCCTGTGCACGTGCGATGTTAGTACCTGTAACAAGTTGTCAATATACATATAAGACGGTGATATGACAATAAATTGCTAATAAATTTGACAGTAACTCTCATTCAACATAAGTGAGCTGAAGGCCCTCAGGGGTGCAGCCACCCCTGGACCCATAAGGGCAGTCCCATTCTGGAGAAAACACGTATGTAAGGCTCAAAAGACCTGCTTGTCAGCATCGTTGTCACCCAAAGACCCTTACTTTTTAATGTCTGATACATTTTTATATTTTTCTCTCACCGAATGCCCCATAAGTACGGGCCTAATTCACATGTAAAACATATAAGAGGCAAACTTCATGGGCGGCCACTAGACAGGGAAGAAAG
>JXSR01S012429.1:12374-24278 GCA_000969725.1 Ophiothrix spiculata | reverse complement strand
AGTGTGTTATCCCCGGCGTTTGGTTGTCTGTGAAAAAAATGTTTATAGATTTACATAGGTTGGCCGGAAGGGGATGATGAACGGAAACAACTCTATATGATAAGATTGTATTACTTTAAGGATTAAATATTTACCATTTAAACTTATTAAAGAATAAATGGACAGAGGAAAGTAAAGTAAAAAAAAGAGGGTTATGCTGTCTTCTCTTGAGTGAAATGGGACTCTGAGGCCGACATGCAAATTGTTAAATTCTATGGAAAAGTGCTTAACATGGATTTACTCATTATGAGGTTCCTGATAGCACAAGAGCAAGTTAGGAACATATTTTAGTCCAGATAATAGGACTTTTATCTCTGTTCAGTGTCTTCATTTTGCAATTCCTGTTGTTCACTTTGAAATGAAGATATAAAAAGACATTACTCCTTCCCCCGGCAAGGATCCATCTCCTACATATCTGACTATACATACAATAAGACTGATATGTACTGCAAGATATCGGATATGATATGTGAGTTCCCCCCCCCCAGCAAGGACCCATCTCCTACATATCTGACTATACATACAATATGTCTGATATGTACTGCTAGATATCTAATATGTGTACCGCCGCGGCAAAAGGGTCCAGTTGTCGGCTCGTACATGTTGCTCCTTGTAGCATATCTAATGTATGGTATTTGTATACATCAGATATGCTACAATGAGCAACATGTAGGGGTCAACAACTGGACCCTTTTGCCGCGGCGGTACACATATGATATGTGAACCCCCCCCCCTCCCCTGGTAAGGACCCATCTCCTACATATCTGACTATACATACAATATGACTGATATGTGCTGCTAGATATCGCTCATTCCGAAAAATCGGGTGCCAATAGCATGTTTTACGCTCTTTTGTCCACAAAAAGCTTCCAGTGCCTTTATCTCTTCCAATACTGCAATTTTCGGGTAGGGCTTGTCAAAATCTACTTGGTCATATATGGTTTGTCATACTTTTAATGCCATTATGACTCTGATTTATGCCTTCAAAGTAGCGAAAAACGTGAAAAATAGCTAAAAATGAGTTTCCATCGCAAAAGTGTTACTTTTGGACATGCTCATTTTCTTTTAGTATATAATACTTTTTCAAGCCTATTATAATTTTTAAACAGATAAACGATCAGCATTTTGTATCTGAACAATGATTTCCAAATTTGATGACATCTTTCCATAATTCAAAAACGAAATTCATTTTCCACCAACATCGTGTGAGCTACGTTACTTAAGTTTGGCATACCATTATTTGATGGGGAAAAACAGCAATTCCAACAAAATTTAAGTATGCTGACAGCAAACATTCCAGTGAATTTGAAAACCATAATAGAAAATGTCAAATTTATTCATGTTTGACGAAAGAAAGTGTTGAACATGAAAATTTGAACCGACCATGTTAAGAAATGTGAGCTACGTAACCATATATCTCAGTAACCATAGGCATTGCAGCAATTCCATTTTAGTACGTGATAGAGATATACACTACTCCTTCGTTTATATTAGAATTTACTAAGTAAATGGTCTAATGTATGTTTTGTGCATTAAAACATGCAAAAACAGTGAGCTACGTTACCGTGATCTATGTTACTACTGACCACTACAGAACTTATAACTACCGTTTCATGACTTTTCGGTGCACTAACAGTGCATATGAAGGATACACTTGCCTACAAATGCAAAAAAATTGGCAAGTATCAATACTTAAAAATTGAGCAGGTAACGTAGCTCACCCATTGCCCACCACGTAAAAAAGGGTAAGTCTTTGTAACAGAAAAAATATAGAAGTGGTGTTGACAAATCACTTGGATTCAATGTCCATGACTAGTTTACTAATAAAAAACGCTTAAAAGAAAAATATTTGAGCAACTTTATTTTTTCATTTTTTTCAATTGCATTGGCACCTGATTTTTCGGAATGAGCGATATATGATATACATATGACTGATATGTACTGCTAGATATCTGATATGATATGTGAACCCCCTTCCCCCCGGTAAGGACCCATCTCCAACAAAGCTGACTATACATACAATATGACTGATTGTACTACTAGATATCTGATATGATATGTGAGTCCCCCTCTCCCGGTAAGGACCCACCTCCTACATATCTGACTATACATATACACAATATGATTGTATTGCAAGATATCTGATATGATATGTGAGCCCCCTCCCCCGGTAAGGACCCATCTCCTACATATCTGACTATACATACAATAAGTCTTATATGTACTGCTAGATATCTGATATGATATATGAGCTGAGGGATTATAATTAACCCCATTTTCAAAGCTATTATTAATCATTTTTCTATTGATAATGATCATGGCAATGTACTTTGTATGAGAAGTTCAAGCTGCTAGTTTGTCATAACATAATTATGTTACATGCAACATCCACCAGGTGTGTGCATGGTGTAGGTGGATGAGTGTTTTGTTTCTTCATAAATTATACATTTTTTCTACTTAAATTGAAAAGAAAATATATTTATGTTTTTGAGATTATTCTTGTGTTTTTATAAATATCTGTAAAATGATATATCAATTAATTTCAGTTAATTGTGTCAATTATTGTTTCTCAGGCTACTTGTACCATGGCACAAGTATTGTTCCCCCATAAGCCTACACCAATTCCCCACCAATATGCACTGACTTCCCAAAAGTATCAGCACAAATACCCGACTGATGCATTATATAGCAGCTAGCCATTCCATCAGCAATACAAGAATATAAAAGCACTTTGAGGAAAAGTGCACTATTTTAAGGCAAATTTTTATCTCTGACCTATATAATATATATCAAATCTGCCAAAATAAGTTACAGTCTTGAATGATAGAATTTCTTTAATTTTGAAGAAAGCTCTTTCCACATGACCCACATACAGGCTTCCCAAGTAATGATATTGACAGTTAAATACTTTCTTATTTCTGTTACAGTTGCCAGTGTTTCACTAGATTTCAACATCTAAATCTTAAACCTCTTTTGTGCATATGGACCTAGAACTCTAACAGCTACACTGAATCTACCTTTCTTGGTTCAATCCCACATCTATTACCCGATTGAGTCAAGAGCAAGTCAGGTAAACACAAGTGGGAGAAAGAAAACTTAGGAAATTACCACAAGCTCTGACAGAGTTTGACAATAGTGTGCAGGTAATAACAACCAGTTGTTCAGGAACTTGTGGCTAAGTATCTACTATAGTAATACACTCATCCTTTGTGTCAAATGTCAGTGCTTGAATCACACAATGAAATCAATCCCCAGCCAATAGCACTCTGGGTAAATGAGCGCATCCTCCTGACTTAATGTTTATTTCAAGTTGATGAATTTATTTCTAAACTTTACAAAAAGGTTAAAAATTTGAAACAGATGTCCAGAATTGAATGATGTAAGGGAACATGAGGGCTGAGTGACAGTACAGGAAAAAGGAAACAGAGCCATGTCAAAAATTATGAAAGGGAAAGGGGTAAACATGAAATAATTGTGTACAAAGGTTCATGTAAAGTGGGTCACCTGGACAAAATTTCAGATTATACCTGTATGATTATTATTCAATTCTTTCAGCATATGATATGCGACAACAGGGTTTGATAAAGAACAGCAGCTCTAAGTTGTTTAAGACAAATATAAGGGCTGATTTTGCTCCATCGTTGTATAAAGGTATTTGAATTCATTAACAGTTTCAAGCTTCTCACTATTCATTCTTACTTCCAAATCCTGGTTGGAACCTGTTATCATGATCTTAATTATTTCAGCACTGATCTGCATCCCTAGTTGTTGTGCGCTCTTTTCCAGAATGCAGTAAGAGTTCTAAGTTCTTCAGCTTGTCCAGCTATCAGGTCGATATCATCAGAAATTATAAGCGCATTAAACATTGCTTTTTCCTGACAATCAAAGGCTTTTTCATTTGAGTTTTGACACTTTTTAAGATCCTAAGACCTGAAACAAATAATAAATTGATATAATTATACAATTCTTCCCTCACTTGTTTTTGAGGACTTTTGACTGTCTAATTTTTACATCTCCAATTATATAGCAAATTTACAGACATTAGGACTTAACTTCCAGACAAAAATAACACATTTCAGAAATGGATATTTTATGGAAGCACTTTATGACAATCAATATCAATTACAGAATGTTAAAATACCACTTTAGAACACTTTCAAATTCAGTGATATACCATTATAGGCGTACTTGTACTATTAGTTTTTCTAGTCATGTTTTTTATTTAAACATCTTAGACAGAAAAAAAATGTTTTTTCATGAAAGTTTGTATGTGTTGGTATAACTTAGTGAAAAGTTAAAACTTCAGGGCACAGCCAAAGGAGACATTAAGTTCTTGGAGCTTGTGTGGTCTAGTGGAATAGTGCAGGTCTCTGAATCAGTAGGTCGTGAGTTCGAGTCCCGCTACGGACAACGAGTTATGTCCTTAGGCAAGGCATTTAATCCACATTTCTTCATCTACCCAAGCATTATTGGAAAGCTGTTATGGGAAACATTACAAACTAAGTGCAGATAGGGTGAGTGCTTGGCCAATGACTCCTAGGTGATTGCGAAATGATTGTGATGGTTTCCGGACGGCAGCATAATATTAGGCAGCAGCACTTTGAAAGTTGTATAAGGCACTTTGTATTATGCTGTGTAGTCTTATTTTATTATTACTTCCCATTATGCATTTCTTGCTATGGGATTGTTTCTATATCATTCAGCCACTGAAGACGGAGAGTAGGGTTTCTCCAAAAATATTACGGAAATATTAAAACAAGCGAGTGTCGTAGATCGGTATTACCTTCAATTTGATAAGAGTTAATGTCTCGGTTAATAACAATTAAGTCTCAGATATATATGGGAGTTCTACCACTAAAGACACACACAATTAAATTTATTGAACATTGAAAATTCAGACTTGAAAGATGACGTAAGTAATTTGTAAAAACTTAAGCTTTGATCTGTCGTTACCTCAATAGATGACAGTTCAGCTTACTCAGATCAAACCATTTTATCACTGTAGTGCCACCAAAAATAATTTGTGAAAGTCACTTTAATCAATAAAATATCATCACCCACAGTCATATAAAACAATTGTAAAACAGTGCCTTTTAAGTATTTTCCATATCAATGGCTTTATAATAGATAAGTTAAAGATTTTTGATGGCTAAACTGTTAAAAATAATGTTTTTTAAATAACTGAAGACAAAGACAATTTATTCACGTCAAATTTAAGAAATCACTTAGAAACGTCGTCTCATTACAAAGAGAAGCATTTGGTAAATGTTTTGTAAAAATAGCTATAAATGCCTCTTAAATATAATCAATATTTACAATATTTTGTATTTTATCTCATTTGTGATACACAGTATTTTAGTTTAAAATCGATACTTTGTAACAAACCACTTGAAGATTTTCTTCTCATTTTTAGATCAATGTAGGTGTTAAATGGTGAAAATTTTGAAGCCTTTTTATATCATGATGACACATCCATACCGGTTTGAAGGAAATATGGTATTATTACTGTACACTGCCTAAGGACAATCAATCAGCGCTTGTCATCCAAATTGGTTCAAAATTGGCATGGGTGTGATACATTTAAGATTATTTGCATGAAATTGACAGATATCCTAGTTTAAGGAAGTCACACGGTTTTACCATTTGACAAAAAAATCAGAAACTTTCAACGAAAGGTAGGTATGAACTTGTACGAATTTGAAACTGATTCATATTCCTTATGGGACATGAGTGGGACACTGATGGGCTATCAAAAATGCATTCTGGGATATCCACAACAAAGTGTTTTATGAGTGAGATCATGCTAGAATAGCTTGTAACTCCATAGACACTATACCATGATGCACACTGAGATTCATCTGACAGAGCTGCATATCAAGTAAAGATCTAAGGTGCCTTTATAAACACTTTCCACAGTGCAATCAAGTACCTACCACTTTCCACGAAGCATTGTGGGATATGTATACTGTGCTGCCTAATCAAATGTCTCCATATTAGATATCAAAAATGCATTCTGAGATCCAATAATTTATCATGAATCAAGTATTCATTTCCAGAAAGCATTGCGGGATACTATGCTGCATATCAGACTATATGTGACCCATCATATCGAAAGGTACCTTAAGGTCGGCAAAATCAAAATTGATTTTTTGGTCTCATCTGAAAGCTGAGATTTTAAGCTTTGAAATGACACCTTACTTTTGGTTATTGGACGTTCGGTTGCAAAGTTACATCCAAATTGGCAAAAGGCATCGGGCTGATTCGGAAAATTATAGTTCTGAGAAAATCGAGTTTGAAGTTTTTGTATTAAGTAAAACTTTAATGGTGAAAGGATTTTTATATCGATTTTTAAAACATTTGTCTTATGTTTTGGATGTTGAAACCTAATTAATATGATAGAATACACTTCAAAGGTAACATTTCTGATGAAATTAGAAATTCGACCTTGGACGTGATTTTTGATTATGCTCAGCTTCAATGGCCCGTATCTCGTAATTTACTATGCCGGTATTAAGGTACCTTTAGATATGACGGGACACATATTATCAAGTGCCTTGCTGAAAATACCCATAAAAATATACTCATAAGGGATTTATCTTACATCTTATAAACAAGTCATTGTGGGATACTGTACTGCATATCATGTTAGGGTATCAGGTACGCTTGTAGACAATGTCCATCTTTTTGTTTCATCCCATAAGGAAGTTATCATACAAACAAGTCACCCACAACACAAAGCATTGTGGGATACTGTGCTGTAATCAGACTAGGGTATCAGGTGCGCTTGTAGACAATGTCCGTCTTTTTGTTTCACCCATAAGGGATTTATCTTACAAACAAGTCACCCACAATACAAAGCATTGTGGGATACTGTGCTGCACATCAGACTAGGGTATCAGGTGCGCTTGTAGACAATGTCCATCTTTTTGTTTCATCCCATAAGGGATTTATCTTACAAACAAGTCACCTGCAACATAAACGGTCCTAGTCTGTACTGTAACATCAAGTAACTTAACACCATCCTCTTTGCTGATATCAATACCCATGGTTTGAATACACATGGAATCGCCGTAAGATATATTTCATTGACATTATGTACCCTTCCTAATAACATGAATAATAATGGTGAAAATCAAAATAATTGTTTGTGAATATTCTGCAAATAAAGTCAGAAAATCAGTTGACATTGTTTAAAAAATGAGGTTTAATGAAATTTTTATTGATGTAAACAATGTCAGTTGATACAATATGTGTACAAAACCAATTTGAAAAAAAAGAAACCTATGTGAAACAAATAAATCTGTCAAAAAAAATGCAATATTGTGTTTTCTTGCAAGAAATAGAAATATATTTCACTTATGCATCTACAGACAATTTTAATGATTTGATAAATAGACAACATTGTATAAAACAAATTCCAAGAAAACCAAGGACAGCCCCAGTAGCATAATGAGACAACAAAGTTGCCAAATTAATCAATTCTGGGTTAATATTTCAGTGTATCTTCAAGCAAACAATACAAATTCAGATTCACCAGCAGGGGTATGAAGGTTTATCTGTGGTTGGGAAGGCATGAAACTTCAGAGAAATTTATCATGAAATCTGAGAGCACATGGAGCCACTTGTTGTCGTCTTTTTACAGCTTTATGGATCTATTCTGTGATGATGCATCATGCTTTGACTGTCTATTATATGATGATATGTCATGTTTAACTACTGCGTAGGTTACAGTAAAACCAGCAATAGCTTATGAAGCTCAAATTTCTTAAGATCAGAAATGGCTTTCTTTAGGAGTGGGATGCAAGAACAACTTTTATCCCACATCCATTTTCATACCAAACATTTTCTTGATTAATAACACCACTACATATATGATATTAAATGGTTACATGAATCCCATTAGATAAAAAGAAATTAATTTGCTGAAAAAATGCAACATTCTGTTTTCTTGCAAGATAGTATGCATCTATAGACAAATTTTTTATATTATTTGAACTCAAATCTTAATGATTTGATAATCGGCAACATTGTATAAAACAAATTCCAAGAAAACCAAGGACAGCCCCTGCAGCATCACGAGACAACACAAAGTTGCCAAATTAATCAATTCTGGGTTAATATTTCACTGTATCTTCAAGCAAACAATACAAATTCAGATTCACCAGCAGGGGTATGAAGGTTTATCGGTGGAAAGGCATGAAACTTCAGAGAAATTTGACATGAAATCTGAGAGCACATGGAGCCACTTGTTGTCGTCTTTTTACAGCTTTATGGATCTATTCTGTAATGATGCATCATGCTTTGACTGTCTATTATATGATGATACGTCATGTTTAACTACCGCGCAGGTTACAGTAATACCATCAATAGCTTATGAAGCTCAACTTTCTTAAGATCAGAAATGGCTTTCTTTAGGAGTGGGGTGCAACTCATACCAAACATTACAAGTTTTTCTTGATTAATAACACCACTAGATGTATGATATTACATGGTTACATGAATCCCATTTGATAAAAAAAACTACATTTATAAAACAAATTAATTTGCTGATTAAATGCAACATTCTGTTTTCTTGTAAGAAAGAAATGTATGTCATCTATGCATCTACAGACATATTTTCTCTATTATTTGAACTCAGATCTTAATGATTTGATAAATAGGCAACATTATATAAAACAAATTCCAAGAAAACCAAGGACAGCCCCTGTAGCATAATGAGACAACAAAGTTGCCAAATTAATCAATTCTGGGATAATATTTCAGTGCATCTTCAAGCAAACAATGCAAATTTATATTTACTAGCAGTTTTATTTGAGGGAAGGTACAAATCTTCTGAGAAATTTGACATGAAATCTGAGAGCACATGGAGTCACTTGTCGCCCTGTCTTTACAGCTGTATGGATCTGTACTGTGATGATGTATTGTGTTTTGTCTCTGTACCTTACAATAAAATATCATGTTCAAGTACCACACAGGTTAGAGAAATACCGTTAATAGACAATTTTCTTATGATCAGCTTTCTTTAGGAGCGGAATAAATAAATCCTTGCACCACATCCACTTTCAAAACCAAGCCTTTACTTATTCCAAAAGACAAAATAATGTCAAACAAAACACTGACAACCTATTTAATGCTGCCGTTTATATATCAATTTATTACTTTTGCAAAATATCACTATTATGCTATACTATAATACTATATGCTTGACCAATGTAATGCTTTTGTATATTATGGTTATATCTTAAGGAATCAAATGTCATTAAAAAAATCAAAATATATAGTATTGTGACAACAATTGCATCTTTCTGATATGACATATAATTTCAATATTTTAAGTAATCAACAGAAGCATGAAAATGATTGAGTTTTCAACACTCTTTAATTTCAAACTAAATACATTGGCACATCTGTTTCAAAAACTTCTAAAACAAAGCGCTTCATAACGTAGGAGAAAAAAGTACATTGACCTAAACCAACATCACTCATACACTTTGATATCAATTTTACACAAATGTCTTTGTTTACAAAATACAGATTTGCAGCTTGTTTTATTAATTAAAAAACAATGATACAATATAACAATGATACACTTGAACTGTTTTGTAGTTCAAGTATTTGATTTGTAAAACAGTTGTGAGAAATATGATTTCATATTTCTAATTTAGCGTTTCAATTTTTTAACAAAGAGAAGGTTGTAACTTTTCAACACTATCATAACAGCTTGAGCAAATTATGTGAATTACCTGTTGATTATGTACTGATTGCTTCACTATGTTGAGATCTAATCAAACTAAATACTGTAATTAAATCTGCAAATTTCAATGTTTTACAGACAATTATCATTATGAAAACTAGCTTTACTGAACAAATGAACACCAATAAACTTTGAAATATGATTGTTCTGATTATAGAGCAGTAATAATTACACAGAACAAATCTGGTTTTATATCAAAATCAAAAGTCAGAAGTTTTGAGGTTATGTGTAGTGATCTTTCTTGGAGTTCTTATTGGGATGTACTTCCAAAGATGAGGTCTGGCACGAAATCCACCACGAAATCTTGGGAACCTGGGGGATAAAGTTAGCGGGGGCGGGGGATGCGAGGCTGCTTTGACAGCCAGAGTGAGTTATTGGTGGGTGAAGTTCAGGGAATGTGGAGAGATGTTACTTGGGAAAAGATTTCCGTTAAAGATTAAATGAATGGTGTATAAGAGCTGTGTGAGATCGGTGATGTTGTATGACAGCAGGAAATGGTGTCTGGGTGAAAATGAAATGGGAATTTTGAGGAGGGCATGTAACATCAAGTTTATGGGCATGGGCATGGGCATGTAACATCAAGTTTATGGGCATGGGTATGGGCATGTGCTGAGGAAGGATGAAGGGCATGTTCTTAGAAGGGCCCTGGATTTTCGTGGTGGATGGTTCGAGGAGGAGAGGGTACCAAAGAAGACTTGGAGGATGCAGGTGGAGGAAGATATTAAAAGGGTTGGGTTGGGGAGGGAGGACGCAATGAATCGGGTGAGGTGGAGGGAGGGAGTGAAGACAGTTGCCGCAAATGTGAGGTGAATCAGGCCTCCCCCGTGACGGGGATAAAACCGGATTTAAAATTTGGCTTCCTACATGTACTTCCAAAGATATTCCCTCAGATGAGAACCATGTGCTCACCATTAATTTCAATCAAGAACATAAAAGTTGTATCAAAATTCTTTGTACCCAGATGTCATTAACTTTTCAGATTTTTTTCATAATGATGGAAGTAAATTTTGTTAACAAATATTTATATATGGGCATTTTCACGGTAACGGAAGGACAATCACAGAATTTTTCTGTATTTCAAACACATACATTGCCAAAATTGAATTGGATAAAATAAAACTAATTCCATATTTAGTTGAGTATACCTGAAAGCATTCATATTCAACAGGATTTTATTCATAAAAATTCCTCTGTCACAAAATATGCATATTAATGAGATCGGTCACGGAAGGACAGCAAATTTTTGAAAATGTTTATGAAAGTTATGAAGACATTTAATTTCAAAGTTACTGAATGCATTGCTTGGTGTTTCTGCAATAGTTTGCCACATTCCACAGCAAAATATTCCCTACGGTTATGTTTTAACAATGCGAAATGCGAAGGGATCATGGTCACGGAAAGACAGTAACGGAAGGACAATTTGTCCGCTGATTTTTGGGTGCACAGAACCGTAAAGCCTGGTCGGGATTAACAAAATATACAACCTCATGTGTAAATTTGATCCTTATTTAAGCCATTTAGAACAATAACACACAAGTAAACAACCAAGAATAGGTTGAAAAAATTAAATAAAAATTACTACTTTTCATTATGAAAATCAAGAAATTTGACCAAAAATTAGGTTTTTTAAAGAAATTTCATAAACATCTTTGTTCAGTCTTTTCAAAATTAGGTTCATTTTAAAGAGCTTCAAAATAGCTTTCTTTGATACCAAATACATGGTGGTAGCATTTGTCATTGAATAGTTACATCCTTTTTTCAATATTTTTCTCATGTCCACTTTTTCGTGAAAATGCCCATATAGTCAGGGTTGGGATTTGCTAATTTTTGCATTTTTCTGAAGTAAAGGTTCACTGATATTAAAAACCAATGTTGGCATTTTTTTAAATACCGTTATGGCGGCCATTTTGGATTTTCAAAATGGCCGCCATTTTCAATATATAATTTCCTATATCTTGGCTTCTAAAGCACCTAGAAAAATTATTTTAGTGTCTAAACATATGTTTTGGGGGGCATAGAGTCCAATTAACATACTTACACTGTAAAAAATAGTGAAATTACCCAACATTGGGTAAATATTCATATTTCAAATTCAAAATGGCCACCAAGAA
>JXSR01S012426.1:35714-52869 GCA_000969725.1 Ophiothrix spiculata | reverse complement strand
CATTTTCGACCATAACTTTTGAACGGAAGCTCCGATTGTTGTCAAACAAAAAGCAAAAGAAAGGTAATTTTGTCCTTTATCTGAATTTGCAATTTTCATTTTTAGGCCTTTCAAAGGCATATTCCCCCTTAAATCAATGTGAAAAAGCCCCTCCCGCCTATTTGGTGTTGATCAGAGTATAACATATGGGAGTCCAGGGGAATGAAACTTGGTTTATGGATAGAGCAACCGTCATTTGTTGATGTGGTCAAAGGTTGCATATCACGATTACAGGTTACAATGTCAGAAACTTGATGTGTCTGTCAACAGGCATGGGAAGTTACATTTTTCATTGGTCTTATTTATATCAGAAGACACCAAATTTGCGTTTTAGAAATCCCTCATCCCTAAATCTAGTGGATGCTATTTATCGTGTCCTATGCCGCCTGCAACCCTGTAGAGAAAATACTGTTTCCCTGTAATTTTGATTAATTTTTACGAAATGTTACGATGTCAAAATCACGTAAGATAGTGGGGTGATCAACACAACATGATGCCAAACATTATTTCACAATTTTTTGAAGCCAAAAAGGACAATGAAGAAATGCTTGGCTTAACCCTTTGAACTCGTATACCGGCTCACGTGTACATGTACCGTATACCTGACGAGCCGGTTTACCGGCTTTTAGACCACATGTCAGAAACTTGATGTGCCTGTCAACATGCATGGGAAGTTACATTTTTCAATGATCTTATTTATATCAAAAGACATCAGTAAAGCTTTGAACCCATGGTTGATGGGTCAGTTTGCTCTTGTTTACTTGACAGAGGTAAACAATTCCATATATTTTTGTAAATTTGATCAAAATTGTAAAGAAATGTGGCTTCGCCATAGACTACAATGTTCGACATAAAAAGTACTCTTTTATGCATGCTGGTTATATTGGAAAAAAAGCAAGACTACTCTAAAATGAAAAGGTAAAGCAAGGTAAATCAAAATCAAAGGAAGTTTAGGGGTTTTATTGTGTTTTTTAACTTTCGGGTTGGCCCGGGTCAGCGGTACAGAATGGCCAGGGTTCAAAGGGTTAAGTTTATTAATTGTTTTCACCATGCATGGAACAAAATGACAAGTTTTGTATTTGATTGTTGTCATGTAGGCCCGCTTCTGGCAATTCATAATAACATGCGCAGCAAACGGTTGCCCTATAGAGGCAAAGTCTTCCTGATGCATCATGGGAAAAGGTCCACATTCAGAGCCTGCGAAATACAAATTGTCATGTGAGTGCAAGAAAGTCGTATCTGCAATAGCTGCCTTACGTCATAAATTTGAATTGCACACTGTATGACCTCCAGTCTTGGGTCAGTGGTTCTTGAAATGGTTCTTCAGGTGACATCGTCACCTATGGAACCATTTTAAGAACCACTGACATAAGAACATAAGACAGGAATATTTTGAGTTGTACAATAAATATAACTTAGGGCAGCCATTGCAGATACAGTAGAAACTCATTATAACGAAGTTGCTGGGGACAGACAAATTACTTCTTTATATCCAAAATTTCGTTATATCAGGGTTTTTAAAACAATAAAAAACAAAAGAAATTAGTAAAATGGTACAGGAATATTACTACTTTATAACAGGGCTTTTCTTATATCAGATTTCGTTATAATGAGTTTCTACTGTACAACTTTCTTGCACTCGCATGACGAAATATCACACAGGAACACTTACTGATCATTTGTGGGCTGTTCTGGTAAAATGAGCAGATGATTGCGAATGAATATTTTGAATAAATGACTTAAGTAAAATATGGTAAAAAGGCATTTATGCATTAGTGTTGAACTAAAACTAGAGTTTCAAAGGTCAATTTTGCCGGGAAGTGCAATTAATCACATTGTGTTAATTGATCACATTTTACGTTCATACACTACAGTAATTTTAAAATCGATTTACAGTAAATTTTTATTGCCAGATTTTCAGCCTTGTATTTTGATCTCTTAATGGAGAATGGGGAAAGAAAATGTGGCATATTTAGGCCTGGTCATATTATATATCTTTCGAAAACTGATATTATAGAAAATTAAAATATGCCATAAACTCAATTTTGAAATTCATGACTTTCCACTCATTTTGCCAGAGCACCCCTCATTTAGTTTGTCCATAATGTTCTATTGTGTGTGAATGCATACCTGAATGGCTATTCACAATAAGTAAATGCTTCCTTTCTTTCAATGGATCACAGAAAACTCTTTCGTTGAGCTCTTTTCAATATAATAATCTCACATATTGTGTGTAAATCAACCATATTGTGAATTGCAAGAAAGCTTATCTTTCAACCATAAGAATTAAAAGTGAACACGTAAACGGAGACTTAAAATGAAATAAATGAATGACGCAAATGCTTGAAGTTCAGTTGAACTTGACCAAATTTATTGGCAATGTGAAAATGTATCTCTATCCCTTGTTTTTGATGAAGCTTCAGATACACACAAATGGATTTTCAAATCCAAAACACAATTTTATTCTCAGACACTCTATAGTGAAGGACTGCCAATGAAGTTGTTTGGTGTTCCCTCTCAAGTGTCTATATGTTGCAAAATTAATAAAATGAAAAATTGGCTTCTGCAATTTGAATTTTTTGGTGAAAAGAGAATGGTTTTACTCGTTGTAAGAGCAGATTTTTTAGCCAATTTTATGATTCAGATTTCCTTTTCTTTCTAACTTAGCATAGAGGGAACACCGAGGTACCTGGTATAGGAATGTTTCTTCAATAGTTGAATAAACAAACAGTGAATAATGTAGCGCTCACAGTCGAGCCATTTTATTGCTCTAAGTCTGCCAATATGCAGTCTTCACATACTCTACTACATGAAGTACTAGTGCATATAAAAACATCTGACTGCATTGGCAGAGTCGAGAAATTCCATCGACAGAACTCTGAACACAACATAAGAATGCTTGTCAACAACGGCTGAAATAACAAAACTTCAGCCAGTCAGTTTATTATTTTATACTAGAGAGCCTAGTCCTTAACTATAGCTGAGAATACACCTTGATTCTGTTTAAATAAATTTGTACAGTACATAACCACACTGTAACCTTTTTATACTTTTTCTCATTATTTAAAAAAAACGCAAGACAGACAAACAAAAGAGTATATACACTTTGGATCAACTGCTTTGAGCTTGGAATCTCACACACCTTTTGAGGCCGGTCTAGCTGCAGCTTTGGTATTAATTGCATGCTATGCTTAGGGGCGCACCATTAGATTTCAAACGGGGAGCAGGAAGTTTTTTGAAAAAAAAATTCCCTCTCCACAGGCAGAAGAAAAAAGAAAATCCCCCTGAACATGGAATAGGCAGAAAAACAGAAATTTCCAGGGGGGAAAAATGCGCTCTCGAATGGGGCGTGAAAAAAAAGTCAACCCCGCACCCAACTTCCTGCTCTCCCCCTGGATATCTAATGGTGCGTCCCTTAGGATCACTCTTCAATTCACATTTTCATTGGCTTTATAAATCATTGAAGTAAAAACGATTTGACCTGAAGTCTATTCATAAAATGTAATCTTAACTGAAATATGGTAATATAGATTTTCACCAAACAAACAGGGAGGTTTCATAATGATGGGATCCTCCATAGATTCTAAAAAAAGGAATTAATGTTATAGCTAAGTTTTTAATCACTGATGATTCAACTTGTAAGACATACCCTGTGCTTATGATATTAACTCTTTGAACGTGAAATGCTTTTAGGTATCGGGGTGAATATATTACCTATAGGCAAAACAAAAATTTATTGAACAGTGTAAACAGAAATCCAGGGAAGGGCTTGCATTAACAAACAATGGGGCCCTGCACTCTGGATTTATGTTTAAACTGTCCAATAAATTACTGTTCAGCATATAGAATATATAGGCATGTTATTAGTCTTGACATATCATTAGGTCTTGATCATACATCTAGATCATCAAATTGTTTCCAAAAAAGACAGTCCACAAATTCTGGGTCAATTAAGGCTGACAAATGGGAACTTTATTTTTTTTACAAGCCAGAATTGATAACATGGTGACAGTAGCGCAGTAATATGAGCTTCAAACGGTTAATCAAAACTATAGTCCTTGATACCAAATCTTGTACATTTCCTTTGAAGAGCAAACCTATTATCAAATTCAGTAATTATAAATGCAACATATTTTGACATGTCTAATATTCTATATAAAGCTAATTTAAAAGGTTGGGAACATTGACACATGAAGAGGCTGTTATCCTCAGGCATAGACTACTTTCCAAATGTTCAGGTTTCATCAAACTAGCCAATGATTTCAGTGCACCAAAAAATAACAAGAACGTCAATATGATTTATTCAATTTCAAATTTTCAAGATATCATTCAGCATTAGAAATAAGATTCTGATTCTGTTTTCTAGATTGTCGCTGAATAAAGGCTATGCACACATTCCCTTTGAACTGATATGGAATGAGCCGAAACTTTCTACAGACATTTCAAGACCAACTTGTATCATGAAAATAATTCTATTGCCAATGATCCATCATTATTTTGATCAAAGCATATGAAATTCAAGTACATGTATATTTAAAACCATCCAATTGATAAGTGCTCAACCCTTAAGGAACATAATACATAAGACGCTTGACAAATTATAAAATTCAAATATTAATGCAGTTTGTATATGAAACAGTATTGAGTGGACACATAAGTACCTTTAAAATATGTGACCATTTATCCCGAACCAGCCGTAAATGCAGCGTCTTGTCATTTTCACTTTTTCAAACATTTGCAAAGATCATATATATAATAAGGATTAATGTGACACCTCATTGAACTTCATTCGGCTTCTAGAGGTCAAGTTATGGTCCGTCAAAGGCTATTATAGATTAAAAGGCAAAACTGATCAGATAAATGCATTCAAAGATCAGTTTACCTATGTTTTCCTGTTAATGGTCCTCAGAACATATACCGTATTGTTCCTAATAAATGCCCAGTCTCTATTAAACGCCCACCCCCAAAAATTCAACGAGAAGTGTTAAAAAACATTCAATTTTGTAGCATTATCGTGTATCATTAAGCTTTAACCAACAATCGCTAGTAACTGGAAACGATACCAATGAGGTCGCGATTCCGGAAGTGATGAAAAATTGTCAGTACTTACAGGTTATCGGGGGCCATATAACAGTAAGTTGCCATAATTGTTAAGCTTAAAGCGATTTTGTGCAAATTTTGATGTTGAAAATTGGTCTCTAATTATCGCCCACCCGTCAAGAAATGTCGCCGCCCATGGGAGTTTATTAGGAACAATACGGTAGATTTATTTCACATTTCTGATCATTTTCTTGTAATTAAACGTTGCCTATGTTTTACAGCAAGCACAGAAATTGTGGATTTTCCAATTTTGAAGAATCATGACCTTTGCGTGTATTTTCACCTGTAGCACAAAATGAAGTTTGCTGCATTGACAGTTGGTTTGAGTTAAACGAACACACAAGGTTAGTAAAAACTTAAATTACTACCCCTTGATTTACAAGTATTGTGTATATATGCTCTATTAGTATTGCATTAATATATAATGAAATGATAGATAACTTGAATTTCACACAATATACCCATGTCAACAAAATTACAAATAACATAAATTTACAAAAGTACAGCACAATTAAAATTTGGATCCATAAATCAGCTAACAGTATATGAAATTACAAATGACTGCATACTTCAGGCATGAGAATGACTTTTCATGAAAATATCTGAATTTGGTAAATAAACCACTAAAATGGTTAAATCAAGCCCAAAAATACCTGAATTTGGACGATAAAAATATCTGAAATCAGATAATTATCTGAAAATTCTCATGCCTGATACTTCTGTAGCAAAATGATCAGATAACTTCCATACAAACATGCTGCTGCTGACCATTTAGCAGCCAGGCATCATACCAGCAGATGTGCTCTGAGTCTTCATTTAATGAGAGAAAAACATCTAACTAACCCATTAAGTTGAATTTAAAGTCCACACAAATGCAATCGCAATTCTGATAATTTTTGCCGCAAATGAAACTTTTACTTTCAAAACGCTAAGGGAAAGTCCAGCTTATCTCAACTCAGGTGAGGTTGATGCAAGTGGTGTTACATCCTGACATCGATCTATCAGCATTACTCACAAAGCTTCCTTTTACACATGCTCAGCGTGTTTGCATTTATTTCGAGTGTAAATTCCCTTTCATGGGAACATTCTAATTAAAATTCTAAAGCCAATTAAAAAACAATGCTGTTAGTGTTTTACAAAATTAAGGAACCAAACTCCTAAGTTTTTAAAAGTGATGAGAACTAGACAGATTTAGCAATATCTCATGAAGCTCCATGTTGGTTTTTCTAGCAATAACTTATAAATATTTTCAGATTGATAAAATAATAACCTTGCTAATGTTTTGGAAAAAGAGAAAATCTGCTTGAATCCATAAATATTGTGGTCAAACCTGCGTAAAGAGCTCTATCATATTAATCCTACAGAGAGCATAACTGGAGAACTGAAGTGGGTCAGGGCCAATCAATACAAAATAACAAATTTGCTCTTAGTAACCCTGATCAAATATAGTGTGGTATAAATGTGTCAATAAATACAATTATAAAT
This sequence comes from Ophiothrix spiculata, assembly GCA_000969725.1. Lineage (NCBI taxonomy): Eukaryota > Metazoa > Echinodermata > Ophiuroidea > Amphilepidida > Ophiotrichidae > Ophiothrix > Ophiothrix spiculata. The sequence continues at coordinate 46,245 of JXSR01S012426.1, read as the reverse complement.
GATAAAGAGATTCCCCCTACATATAATTATCAATTAAATTCGATTTACAATCTTGTTTTAGCATGGCCAATATATGTCAAAAATCTCCAGTTCTATATGTCTATCTCATGCTAACTAATCATCGGTACAGAAAAAGTTTGCAGTAAATCAAAAGATTGCTTTGTCTAAGTTTCAAAGCTTAAAAAGATCAAGATTTTTAAACAATGACATCAGTGGAGTGAATTCTCTTGTTAAATTTAACATGTGTGCTTAAGTCTACTATAAACATGAGTATGTATTGCATAACTAGGTATTTTGTAGAGTTCTCAATCTCTGACAACTTAGGCATAACTTAGTCAGCTGGCTGTTTTCTCCCCCTCCCACCCCTCCCCTCTACCAATTTTAAGGTTGTTGACCCTCCACACCTCTTCCTATCCTCCCCAAAAGTCAATCCATAAATTCTATGAAACTGTTGCTACATAACATACTGCCAGCAGCATTTCTGATGCCATTTCTGCTCAAAAGAAAATATGAGAAATCTGCTCAATGCAAAATTTACTACAAATGCATTTTGTTTTACACTTTTTACACTATTCACATTAAGGTGCTTCAGAGTTGACAAGTCATTCAACTTTGAATCACCTGGTTTTACCTTAAATTTAAACATATTTTTCTTGTTTTTTCACTTTTTCTTCCTCTTTTTCTGTTGGTACGAATGTTAACTACATTGGATTCCACATGGTTGGAAATATGGAAAAAAGAGTTTTGTATCTATCTGAGTACATGAATCGACTTGACTTCCCGTTCGCAAGCATGGTGTCATTGCGACTGTTGTTTTGACTTTATCGCATATTTAAGGGTCCATTCTTTTGCTGTCGAGAGAAAAAACAAAATAAAGCTTGAGTTAGGAGCGTAAATACTGATAAAATATTTAAAATTCCCATTTTTATGAAGATGTATGTTCTTCTCATCTAGTAGCAGTAAATAATAAGCAGAATTAAATAATATTAACAATAATACTAATACTTCATTTTAAACCACTTTAAATAATACCTCAAAGTGACGAATAGGCAAAACTACATCTTGCCTGGGAAAGAACTGTAGCCTTATAAATAGTAAGTTACTTTCCATTTACCATCCTTGTTTATTTCCTATGTACCATACTAATATATACATAATAATGATTGTCTAATTACATACAATATGCATTTTTACTTTCTTATATCCTTTTATGTTGTAGCTTATTTAAGGTTGGAATGTAATAAGCTTGTGCACTCTTCGCAATGCTGCTTTTGTACACAGCCACGTAGTCTGACATAGTGTCAAGGTGCAAAACTGCTTGCACTTTGCATAGCTCATTCATTCGTTGATTGGAGCACTCTGGTTTTCATGGTCCGTGCACAACAAGAGTTGGGTCATGCATGGTCTTGTTATGCAAGGCACTGATTTGGATCATTTGTAGCGTGCTCATTTATTGTCTGTACTGCACTGACGAGAATACAAAGTTCGAAACAGCGAGCTCCAGTCCACAGTTTGAGTACTATATATATATTTTGCACACATTAATTACTGTTGTAGCTTATTTGGGTTGCAATATATGTAATAAGCTTATGCACTCAGGCGCAAAACTACTTGCATTTTGCATAGCTCATTTTGCATAGCTCATTCTTTATAGACTATACTATACTATACTACAGGCATTTATATTGTGCTCTACAAAGAACACAGCGCATTTACAAATAAAAATATATACAATGAAACAAGCATAAATACATGTACATACAAAATACAAAGAACCATTACTCAAACAGATGTGTTTTTAGAGAGCTTTTGAAAGCATTAAGAGTTTTCTTTTCCCTGATGGTTTTAGGTAATGAATTCCAAAGTCGAGGACCAGCCACTTGAAAAGCCTTGTCACCGGAAGATGTTTTAGTCCTGGGTATTGTGAGGAGGGTAATGTCACTAGATGAACGTGTGGAATAAACAGACTTACTAAAAGTGATGAGATTCTGAAGATATTCAGGAGCTTGTGAATTCACGCAATTGTATACTATGGTCAAGATCTTGAACATGATGCCTTAAATTACTTTAAAGGTGTAGGTTCCTATTTTAGGATGTGTATAATTTACTTTTAACTGATTGACATTAACCTCCGAAATGCAATGTGCAAGGTTTCAGCCTTAGCTTTTGTCTTGCTTTCTCCTGAGAGGCAAAAGAAAGTATGCAACCCTGAGGATGAGAGTGTTATGTAAATTCAAAAGAAATGGAAAATAGGTATACCAATTAATTTTACATTTTGCGCCATATCTCCAAAACTATAACGAATTTTTAAGTGAAATTTTGTATTTATAATCAGAAAAATATGGTCTTTCATTTGGCATCAAAAATATAATACCTCCGGTTAAGCCCTGGTGGATGAGAATGTGATCAGAACCTACACCTTTAAATTAAAGAACAAATAAATAATAGTCCAAACCTGTTGCTATTGCAAGTTCCTCTTTTTTCTTCCATTGTTCAGCGACATCATTTGCTAAGGGATCATCTGGGTTGGGTGCGCTAAGTAAAGCCTGGATTGATAGCAACACAGTCCTAATCTGAAGAGCTGGACTCCATTTATCTGAAAGACACAAACATTGATAACTATGTGAACTCAAGCTGATATGATATGAAATAATAAAGAATAATGTTTGTGTATAAAACAAATAAACTCCGCGTCATAAGTTCTTACCCATGATTTCGAAACACCTGCAGGCTGCAGATGAATTAAATGAACGTTTTTCTGGTAATTTTTGGCACACCAACCAAGTCTAATCAATTTGTAGTCAGATTATATCAAGTTCTTTAACATGCAATACCGATTTGCAAAGAACGGATGATTTTAAAAATTTACCTCTAAATTCAATTGTTGTAAATTCCTGAACGGCACACTGAGGGTAAAACCACAAACACTGTGACCGGTAAACAAGTCATTTGGCAAAATCTGAAATGACGGGGGCCTCTTTCAGATTTCCATCAGATTCTCATATGCAAAGCTTGTTTAACAGGGTCATGGTTATCCCAATTTATATTGATGACATCAACAATATCAAGTGCAGGATTTGTAACGTAGCATGCTTGAAGAATAGTTATTATTGGATTAAATGTATATTTTCTGCGCCACCCAAAGAACTTACATTAGAGAAGCGATGCTGACCGCCATCTTGTTGTCGCTCATGGAACAGAGTTATTGTGCCTCTGGATATGTTCGAAATTTGGGCCGATATCTAGGAAGATCACATAAATCTTCACTTGATGCATATACAGCGTGTGCATTTTGTTTGATGTGCAAACCATGTCTGCGTGTCTATTGCGACTTACTCTGATCAAAGTACGCCAATTTCCCTGCCAGTCCATTTTGAACTCTCTCAAAGTGTGGCACGCGGAGCTGTTAAATGCCAGAGGTACAATATAACGGCCGCCATTCTATAAGATTTACATGATGATCAAATCAAAAGGTGGCAAGCACCAATTCCCCTGTTTAATTTCCTTAGCAACGACCCATTACTGCTACATGTATTATGCAAATAAGCTCTAGTGCACAGAAACAACCCTGATCCAATGATGTTGCACTTTTAACTTAAACGACCTCATTGTTTATCACCTTCACATTGCATTGCTGGTGAATTTTAACCTGCTACGGCAAAGGTACTCACGCTGCGCATTTGCAGATGCAGGTAAAATATTTCCCCCTACTGTGATGAACAATAAGGGTATTGTTCACAAGTTGTACAATGTGTTTGCAGCTACACACTTCCATAAGATAGCTGCTCTGAAACAATTGTACACTTTGGTTCATTTATGCTGAAATGTTGGCCAGAAAAAAAGATACAAGCTAAAAACTACTCACCTTTAAGAATGTCTAAGCATATCCGGCCAAGATTATCTATGTTTGGATGATAGATTCTTGTCATAAAGCGTACTTTTGGTGCTGACATAGGGTACTCTTCTGGTAAGAATAGTTCTAATTTAAATGTACCACCTTCAAATGGTGACTGATGGAAAGAAGAAAAATTGTTAAGTTAATGAATATGATCAGTCATAATCACATGTTATTTATGTTGTTAACCATTTTTTGCAAAAATTATGCAAATTAAATCCTTGATTTATACATGAATATTTACATCGTGAAATACCGGTATATAAAACATTAAGTGTGCCTTTAGTCAAAATGGGCGTAACTTTTGCAGTTGGTAACCTAAAGAGATCACTTGTAAATTGCCAATAAAAATGCCTTTCCAATAAAGGAAAACTTGTAACAATGTTTAATTGCCTCATAACTTTGCTGATAACAATGTATACTTTTTTCTGTTACAACCTACACATGCATACAACTCACCTTGTCACTTTTATCATGTATCACCATTCCGGTGGATTGGATTATTTAACTGCTAGCCCCACATGAAATTTATTTTTAGCTTTGTTTATACATGTACAAGTTTGTTTTAATTTTATATTATTTAAAGTGTAAGTTCTATAGTTTCCTCAGTGTTTTCATAATTTTTAAGTAGGCCTATAGCATTATGTATTATGATAATTTTAAGTGTGCAATCTTGATGTTTTATATGTTTTTATATGATGTAATATTTCTTGTAATTTGGCCATGAGTCACTATCAGAAATAAAATATAATGAACCCTGAATCTTGCATACACCACACACACACCCCTACACCATTCACATATCATAATATCTCTCCCCCCCCCCTTTCTTGGCCAAATCCAGGGAGGGGTCATTTACCCAAGGAAGTCATATAAAAACCCCAACTTACATCTTTTGGCCCATCTACTTGTACATGAAAGTATCTTGCATTATGTTCATCTGGTAATGCTATGATGCCTTGTACTGGTTCAGCAACGAGACGCTGCGTCTCCTACAAAACAGAACATAAATAATCCAATATGATGTTTAAGGTTACAAAACAATCACGGTTGTGACGTCAAAAGTTAACTGGATTGTATCTCCAACACAACATACCGTGAACAAAATCTTGTGTGAATAGATAAGGCCTTAGGACAAGTCGGGTTACTGTCAATGAAATGCCAAAAGTTGCCTGGAATTTGTAAACACCAAGGAAATTATAAGTGGGAATTTGCCTCCAGTTAGTCAAGATATGTTTTTTAGGTCAAGGAATCAATTTATATGAGTTTTGTCAGGATTGGATTCTTCGTTTTCATCAAATTAGCTATGTTACGTAAAGTTAAGCTGAACTGAAATGGAAGGAATGGAAGGCTTCAGGTAATTTCAAGGACAACATTTTTGTCAAAGGAGCTAGATAACAAGAACTTAATGATTAAATTCAAATATTGAGTAAACGACTTAATGTGTAAATTAAGAAACCAAAGACTAGCGACCACATTATTGCCTTTTCTATATCTGGCACTAATCATAAGATATATTTTCCAAATTAATGTACGGTATTGAACTTCGGATCAAAACACACACACTAAACGTGATAAATGCAAATACCAAGTCTAAGTTTTACTAAGAAAGCAAAGACTAGCTATACCACATCATTGCCTTTCCTAGATAGTGCTCATGATAAGGCGTAAAAAAAATTTGTTGTGTTGCCCTCACCCGCCCGATATAAATTTCGAAATTCTACGACCGGCATTTTTATTTTTATTTTTTATTTTGAACAAAATTGTTGTAATTTTTTTGAAATTTACGTGTTTTTCGCCTTGAAAATGCAGTAAATACTTCGGCGACTCGACGGACATGTTTTTGTTTAGGAAGACTCTATTCGCAGTATCGTACTGCGAATAAATTCGCAGTATGGGACTGTGAATAAGAAGATGCCGATGCTACACCTACATAAAAATTTCGCAGTATCTGCAGTACTGTGAATAGTAGACGAGCTGCCTCTTATTCGCATTACGATACTGCAAATAGGTTAGTTTTTCCGCTAGTCTCTTGTAATACTTGAAATCCTTGATCGCGAAACTACTAGTATGCGTGCAGATACGTAAAAGTCTAGCACTCTCTGTTCAGAGGTCAGCGATCAGAAGTCATCACATTCTTTTTTGTATGTATATTCAAAAAAAAAAAAAAATTCAAAATTCTTGAATTGGAATGAAATAAATGGAACCGAAAGGTGTGATACCTTTTTAGTTAGGAGTTTTAATAAATATTAGCAAACAACAATTTTTATTTTATTCTTTGAATCATTTATTTGTCAAATTTTCATGAATATATTTCGCACAAAAAACATTTCTCACTTCACATATTTTGCATTGTACCATTTATCTCAAGATCTGGAGGTCATACTCACATTAATACTAAAAAAATTTTTTTTTAAAAAGTCCGACCGTCCGGTCCTCCTGTTTTTTGGCCCGTGAGGGCAACACAACAATATTTTTTCTTGGCCTAATATATTTTCCCAAAAGAAATTAAACTTAAAGGGACTGGCCAAGGAAGTTATAGGGGGGAACAGGGTTTCTCCGCCATTTTGATTTCATCGCCATGTAAATCCAATGGGACGGTAGCCATCTTGGATTGTCGCTCATGGAGGGTGAGTTATTGTACCTCCGGCATTTTACGGCTCAGCGTGCAACACTTCGAGAGTCTTCGCAATGGATTAGCGGGAAAATTGGCGTACTTTAATCCGAGCAAGTCGCAATGCACGCTACATGAAACGCAGACACGGTTTGCGCGTGAAACAAAATGCACACGCTGTATATGCGTCAGTTGAAGATTTACGCGATCTTCTTCTTCCATAAAGTTCAGACCTCTTAAAAGAGTATAATCTGCCTGGATATCGGGTCAAATTCCGAATATATCCGGAGGTACAATAACTCTGCTCCATGAGCGACACAAGATGGCGGAGAAACCTTGTTCCCCCCTATAACTTCCTTGGGACTGGCCTAGATTCTTCCCAATAATTTTTTACCTACATATTTTTTTACATGAATCGGTAGAACATGTTTATAGTAATATAACCTCCAAGTAGCGTTCCATGATTTTGAGGAATATTGGAGTAAATTGCAATTCTTTACCTGCTTTAATTTTTTTCGCCTGCGAAAAAAAAAGATATGAAAACAGTGTTTCTAGTTTCAAAATTTAAAAAGATTTTGTTTCAACACATATGATGGGTAAACAAATTATTTTTGATGAAGTTGTTTCTCTTTTAATATGTATTAAATTATCTCTTAGAGCTTTGTTTGATTCTTTATCTGGTAAATCCAGATCTGATGCACCAATTTAGGATTCAGAAAACACAAGATAGTCACACCACCATCAAAGAATGATATATTGCAAATTAGTTATCTCTCAATTTGAGCCATTTCTGTGTAAATGTTTGTACTTTTTTGGATATTACTACACTTTTAAGCTTTATTAAGAGCATTTCCATAAGTTTTTAATTCTACGTGGAATCTAGGCTAGTCCCTTTAAAGGGGAATTGGACAAAATTTCAAATTTTATTTGAGTATGATTTACACTTCATATGTTAGAAAATAACAGTTAATTACAAGATATCAGAAAAATAAACCTTCAGAAAATTCTAAAATTTGAATAAATTTTATTTGTTGATCTTGGGTATGAGGCTATTCTATAAATGTATTTATTGATGCTTTAAATCAAGAAAGAGACCAAAATTTGTCTTCAGTCAATTTCATATTCTTCACTCCCTTCTCCAGGTCTTTTGTCATCAGTTCTCTGAACTATTTTGAAGGAAGACATTTTGAAGCTGAAACACCGTCACATTTACGTTCAAAAGTCGTATCTATAGGCCCACTACATAATACAATCCTAGGTATTTTGATAAATATGATTGAGTAAAATAGTCGTTTAACATCTTGAAAACATTCATTGCTTCAGTGTGTTGTTTTCACATCCTGGAAAGTGGACTCGCTCCACTTACATCATAACCCACTTCTCATAAGGCGCACACTCATCAAAAGATCTCAATGCGCACGAATGAAGAAAAAACAAATTATGTCTGTGAATCCTGAAAAGCCTGATGAAAAAGGTGAGTTTTTAGGTGCTTTTGAACTGAGGAAGAGAGTGAATGTTAGGAAGCGAATTCCAATCAGCCGGTGCAGCAAAATGAAAGAAGCGTTCACCAGCTGACTTAAGATGAGGAGATTTCAATAGTCTTTCAGTAGAAGATCGAAGTGATCGAGCAGGTTCATAAGTGCACTACATGTATGTGGGTATGTGGGTATAGGTGTGAACACAAAACTAATGTGGGTCAACTCCACATTGGTCCTAGGTCGAACCCACATATTTGTGATGTGAACACGCACTTAGTGTCAAACAAAGATCTGCACACTTCATAGCAATTTTGGCTGAAATACACAAGAGTCCTCTGTGAATATGTCCGCATCGGTGGTTTGTCATGACCTGCCTCGGTAACTAATAATGATAATATTGGAATGAAATTTTCAGGTTTTATACTTCTATCAGAGATATTTCAAAATGTATATACACATATTTCAAAATCCAAAGACTTCATATTTTTCTTTTCATTTCATTTCATTTTATTTAGGAAAACATCCATGGAGAAAGAATACATAAATGTACACTTATTTCCACTGTGGTCCAATTGGACGAGCCTAACATACGGTTAATATAAAAATACTGCACATACAATTCGATCAATATTCTGCATGAAAGCCATTTAACACAAATATATAATTATAAATTAAAATTGCACATTATAAAAATACCCTTGCCACACCTGCCAGGTCTTGCATGACCAGGTCTTGCATGAAAATTTAATTAAAAACTGCATGTTCTTTTTGTGACACTACTTTAAAAAAGTGTTGATTGACTTCCTTTTTAAAAACATCTTTGCACTGTTGAGATTGCACTGAGTTTGGGAGAGAGTTCCATAACTTGATACCATTGTAAACAAAAGATTTTTGCCCTTGGCTACCCATATGTGGCTGGAATAAGGCAAGTGAGCCTGATCTAGTAGAATATCTATGGATATTGGAAGATTTGGATATATATACCATCTTGAAGGTAATTTGGGGATTTGCCATTTAAGATGCGAAACATATGACTGACTTTGTTTGGTTGAACTCTGTACTTAACAGGCAGCCATTTTACTTTGTGAAATTCCTCAAAACCATTATGGGACCTAGGTGAAAGATTTAAAACATTTCTGATAATTTTGTTTTGAGTTGTTTGAAGCCTGTGTTTGGTTTGTTTGGTGAGTGACAGATACAACATACTGCAGGCATAGTCATAATGACACTGAAAGAGGGCAGAAATCAAAAGCTTTTTAGTATTTATACTTAAAAAACATCCTTTCCAATGCAAAAACTTAAGCCTCGAATTTGCCTTTTTTAAAACCTTGTCAGCAGTAATTTCTCCATCAAGAGAATGATTTAAATTTAGACCCAAATATTTTATTTCAGATTTTGGAGATCTCTAAGTTCATTACCACATTTGATGTTCAGCTCCGATGCCTTCGCAAGTTTTCGTTTAGTGCCAAACAGGATTGACTCAGTCTTTCCCAGATGCAATGACAATTTATTGTCTACCAACCACTCACTCACTGCATCTAGTTCCAGACTGAGCTGCTCCTGAATGACACCAACGTCCTTATGCGAAACCATCAGAGCCGAGTCATCTGCATAAAGCAGCAATTTACACTTTACAGCAGAATCCATGTCATTGACGTAGACTAGAAACAACAAGGGCCCCAAAATTGAGCCCTGTGGGACTCTGCATGTGATTTCCATTGGTTTAGAGTGAATACCATCCACGTCAAAAACCTGGCTTCTGTCAGTAAGGTATGAGTCAAACCATTTTAATGAATTCTCAGTTATGCCAACGGCCTTCAACTTACTGAGCAAGATTTCATGATTTACCGTGTCGAACGCCTTTTGTAGGTCGAGGACCACCATACCAGTATATTTACCATTATTCAATGCCTTCCGTATATAGTCTGACAGGTGAATCAGGCAAGAATCAGTTGAAAATGATGGCCGGACGCCTGACTGGAATTCATAAAGAATCGACTCATCCCTTAAATACTTTTCTAACTGATCATAGACTATTCTCTCAAAGATTTTCGAGACAACACTAAGGATTGAAATGGGCCTGTAATTGCCAGCCTCTGTTTTGCTATTCTTTTTGTAAAGCAGCACCACCCTAGCACTTTTCAAATCATTAGGAATATCACCAGACATGATTGAAATATTGATAATATGGGTAAGAGGCTTACATATCACTGGTGCTGCATCTTTGATGTATTTTGCTGGTAAATTGTCAAGACCGGTTGATTAACATGTATTTATTTTTCCCAGTTTTGGAAGCTCTAGGTCCTCAAAGTCTATGAAGTGTACGTGGGACTCGCAACTACGGAACTGCCCGTAACATATCCATGTGCCTGTCTTTCGGGGGGTGGGTTTTCACAGACTTTCATGCTTTGGTAAAGCTTCTCAAATACAATCTGTGGGTATAGCGATCGGGTGAGTTTTGGGATTTGGGTGGGATTTTGAGCCAAAAATAGGTATATAGAGATAGTCAGGCACATACCCGTACAACATTTTTTGAAGAATCCC